>JAPYYZ010001128.1:0-29113 GCA_030522705.1 Eretmocerus eremicus
CAAACCCTTTGGGATACCTTCATTTCTCACCAAAACAAGATGATTTCCAGAGTTTTGGCCAAATCCGTGATCCGCAAGGTTGATACTCCCCTTGTGAGTGAAATGATTCTCAATAATTTGTATGAGCTTTCGGCATGAGAACCTTAAGGTGAAGGAAAAGCTCTACCTTACCGACATTCATTATAAATAGATTCAAAATAAAACAAAACAATATTTCAAAAAAGTGGTCTCAATGGGAATTGCGTAACTGGCAGAATGCACCACTGTGTAAAATTTTGGAGTAATCCGAGGAAAGATCTTGGAATAAGCTTGACTCTGGTTTGATTATCATACATTCGCACTAGAGTTGGAATTACTCCAAGAGCTTTCCGCAGATCACTTCAAAATTTTGCACAGTGGTTCATTCTACCAGTACGCAATTTGGATTGGAGCTACTTTCTTGAAATATTGTTCTGTTACACGATCGTAAAGTCGATTTGTCCTGATAGAGCTGTGACATTGTAATTACACATCGAGCTTGTCGAGTATTAATTTGCTCCCTCGCCGGCCCCACTCGAACTTACTGCCGTTGCGATCTTCATACTCCTCCGGTCCATAATGATTAATCTACGTTGGTTTCAACCTGTATGAAATGATCCGGGTCAACCGTCACGGGGCTCCAGGCCTATATGTTTATGCGGAATCTTTACATTCCATTTCTGGGAGTAGTATGGCAATTCGAGCATCTTTGGATGGGCGGTCGTGGTCTGTCGGGTAAGACGCTTGGCTACAGTAAAAAGGTCCCGGGCTCAAATCTCCGCGTTTCCCATGAAAGATTGATCGTTGCGAGAGCAGGGGATGCTTCGTTCGACCTCTCGCATAATATTTCGCTCTCGTTGTTGGTTAAATTTGAATTGGAACAACGACCTTTGCTTCGCGCGTCGAGCTGCTCTCCTGACTCGCGACTGCAGCTGTCGTCGGGCTCAGTTGTCTTCGGCCCGAGCGAGCGTATTGTGCTCGCTATTACGTCGCGCATTCGGTTTATTTCTCAATGTTCATGGAGATTCATGTTTTGTTTGTAGTTTGAAATCAGTTATCAGTAATCGAGGGAAAGAAGAAGCTCTACTTTATCGACATTCATCATGAATTGATTCAAAATCATACAAAACAGTATTTCTAAAAAGTAAATTCAAGGTGCCCTGCGCATCGGTAGAACGAACCACTGAGTAAAATTTTGAAGCGATCCGTTCGAAGCGCTTGGAGTAATCTGAACTGTAGTGTAATGAGAATATGTTTGCACTATAATTCAAATTACTCCAATAGCTTTTGACGGATCGCTTCACAATTTTACACAGTGGTTCGTTCTACCGATACGCAGGGCAGCTTGAATTTATTTTTTCAAAATATTGTTTTGTTTCGTTTTAAATCAATTTATAATGAATTTTTTTTTGACAATTTTTGACAATTTTCATTAAACTTTGAGTGTTTTGCGATGATCATGCGATTTACAATTATTTTTCAGTATGAAAAGCTGGAATTACTATTGAAATCCAGTGAGTACTAGAAATACAAGGAATACAAGCAGGTCAATATCGTTGTTTTCAATACTCACCAACAACGATGAGGAGGGCCTCTTCTGATTTCGTATCATATCGTGGACCATCTTCTGATACCTCGCACTTATATCTTCCAGTATGATTCCTTTGTACATTGACCAACGTAACTTCGTGTTTATTTGATTTCATTGTCTGAAAAATCATAATGATTGAGCATCAATTAGTATTCTAAAAAATTACATAATCAGTCATGAAATGCCTCGAACTCATTACTGTTCAGATCTGCCATAACATATTCATAATTATCGATCGACTAGCTGGGAATCAAAAGTGATGTGCATCCGTGTGGGAATGGGAGAGGTCATTCCAGAATCTCTCCTTTCCACAAATACCCACCCCTTATCTCTCAGAGCATAGACCTTTCAACCCCACACATTTGAAAATGAGCATCCTCAGGTTTCTTACGACAGATTGCCTATTTCAAATTATAAAATCATCGTATGATGAATAGGCACGTCATGGAATATTTCAAGAAATATTTTTTCCAAGAGTATGCAACTATATCAAATGATGGAAAGTGTAATGATTGCTCGTGGCTGTCGGCCGGGTTGTCCGCTCATGCTGGTCAGATGACTTTATTCGAGAATATCATGGAAAAATATCTCTGAGGCAAAATCCAGAAAATATTGTTTCTGACGCGGTCATGTCTAACAAAGTTGAATCTGCTCGGGCGCGTGGATATTGTATGAGAATGAATGCAGATTTTAAAAAATTACGTGCACCACAAGCTAATTTTATTCAGAGGAGAAGAGTGTTGTAATGAATGAGAGAATTCACTCACATTAACAATGATTCCTCGCACTGGGAAAGTTGTGTAGAGTACTTCATTCTTGGGGACAAAGCGATAGAACTCGCTCTCGTCCAGATACCACTTTATAGTGTATAACTGCGCACTCTCGAGATCATAGGTGCACGTCAGTAGAGCCGAGTCTCCAACGCGGACTCTCTCTGGCACGGTCATCTTCAAATCCTTCAAGCCTGTCGCACCTGCAATGAGAAGATTAATACGTCACTCTACCGGGACCCGCACTGCTCTCACAAGAAATACGAGAATGAATCGTTTTGGAGTGGAGCAAATACGCCTCGACGAGGATATTCTGAACACCGAGCAATTCAGGTTGTTTGAGACCCTCTGCGAACCGAATTCTACCGGACAGTGAGGGACAAACGTGAACATCCAAACACGAGTGGCGATGATGCAGATTAGCCCGCCCAATCCCCGCAATCAATTATCCTGCTGATTCGAGTTACATATACGCGAGGACAGATTTGGTCGGGCCTATCGTGCAATGATTGCCCTGATTACGGGACCAGTTGAGTAATTGTCCGCTCTATATAGCTCTCGCTTCATCCAAGTATCGAAAAAAGCAAAAAACGCCTCTGACCCGTTCAACTTGAGCCACGAACCAAATTTGACTAGAGGTAAGTTATTTCGGGCGAGTAACGTGGTGGGAGGCAGCCCTGAATGACGAGGATGATGGATTTCCTGACACGCCGATGATGAACGATCATTGGAAATGATTATGGGGCAATTGCGCGCCTGCAGATGTCATGAGCCTCTTGGGGAAGACGCATATGCCATAATTCTGGCGGAGCGCAGCGAGTCCTGGTTAAATGCACCATAAATTTAATTGCGCATAGCGTCACTTGACATCTCTCTTCTGCGTATACAGATGCTGGATCTCTTGCTCTCGCTCGAGTGCTTGCGCAACCGCTCTATTCAGTTGCAAACAATGTCGCGCTGATACAATCGCTGCGCGCGCTCAGTCTCTGAAATGCAGCAGTGTCGCACTGGAGCGCCCGCAGATATACTCGCCGTCAAGAGTTTGATAATTTTGTGATAGAAGTTTCATCATTCGTATTCTCCCTCTTTTTTGGGAAATGGACGAACCCTCAATATCCATCGTTTCATTGCGGAATCTGAGAGATCCTACGATGATCATCAAGCCCTTTGGATTCGCACAATTATACGAATAGTGTTTCACCAAAGAGGTATCCCAATCCAGAGAGATCCCGATTAAAGTCTTACTGTCTGAGTCTCAGGCGATATCTCTTCGATCAAGCAGAGAGGAAAAAAGAGAGAGGGAGAGAGAGAGAGAGAGAGAGAGAGAGAGAGAGAGAGAGAGAGAGAGAGAGAGAGAGAGAGTGCAAATGTTGGCGGAAACTTTCAGAGCTCGTTCATATATTTCCCGGAGGAAGGAAGAGAAGAATCTCAGACGGACTAGTAAATGGAAGAAAGGAAATGAGAGAGGAATAGATAAGATATGGAGGGAGAAGACTGAATGATAAAGTTTTATGATCATCAAGACACGAAAAAATAACCTCCTTTTCAAGTTCTTCAGGAAAGTGCATAAATTTTCACGATGCACTGCGTAATCTTTGGATACCTATAGCAAGCACCAGTGACCGTCCCAGTTTGGTGTAGATGTTGGAGGATCATAGATACGAGTAAAGCAATCTTTGAGCATAAAATAAATCTCTTGATTTTAGAAATATACATGTTCATGTGAAAATCTATTGAACTGACTATACGATCAATCTCGAAAATTCCTTTTGGATTATGCAAGAATCTGCAAAACGACGGGAAGATTATGAAATATCATCCCTAGCGTTTTCCATAACAGTGAATACTTTAAGGGGAAAAATAAGCTCTACTCTATCAAAATTGATTAAAGATGAAACAAAACAATATTTCGAAAGAGTAAATTCAAGCTGCCCTGCGTATCGGTAGAACGAACCACTGTGTAAAATTTTGAAGCGCTCCGTATAAAGCGCTTGGAATGATTTAAACTGTAGTGTAATTACAATATATTTGCACTCTAGTTTAAATTACTCCAAGAGCTTTTGAAGGATCGCTTCAAAATTTTATACAGTGGTTCATTCTACCGATAACTAATATTGTTTTGTTTCATTTTAAATTAATTTATGATGAATGTCGGTAAGGTAGAGCTTTTACATGACTTTAATCTGAATCTCTTATTCTCGGATCTCTTTTTTTTGGGGGTTCATTTGGACCATTGAATTGCCTTGCTATGATACTCGAAGATATCTCAAACTCTGTGGAAAATCAGGAGCTTAAGATTTATTTTGCTAATATTGCTTCACCCTCTTCAGCTATATCAATATTGACTCAACGGCAGTTTGTTGAAAATCTGCATCCTTCATCCTGAACGGCAATTCATAGGAAGAAGATAGACAATGTCTAAATATTGGGGGAAACTTGCACGCTCCATCGATTGCCATGTAAAAGTGAAAATCAACCTACGAGGAGAAACTTCCATCTTCGTGATTTTGATGAACATTCTTTCATATAGAAATTCTTTGCTGCAAATAGGACATGTGTGTTTCTTAGCTCGGTATAGTGGGTCCTCTCTTGCTTGAAAGAGTGCGCGTGATTTCGAAAATTAATCACGATGAATTCCTTGGCGAAGAAATTTCCTTCCACGGTAGAGGGAAAGAAGGATCCCCCTAACTTGGGGTCGACATTAGCCTCTAATTTGAGGAAAAGTCCAAAAAGCCTTCGACGTGTGTACAGGTAAAATCATCTCTATCTTGAATTTATATTCGCTCTCGCATATTTACGATACACAATGAGCTGAAGTGAATGATACGCTCACATCGAGTTTGAACGTAAAATCTTCAGTACTGTAACTCGGTGCCTTGCAAGACCTAATGCAGCTCATAGTCTCGTTAAGTTTCATGGGGTACCAAGTTATAGAATCGAACATTATACGTTGAAACTTGACGCGAATGCCTATCAGGCTCTCAAGGTTGTATTTGTTTTATAAAAATGCGAGAATGAATATTCCTCTGCTCGAAGAGCATTTTCCCTCTGAGGAATTTAAAACGATGACTTGTACATTTCATACTGCAATTTTTTGCAGATATACACATCATCTGGGAATTTCTAAATCTGTTCCAATCAATAACTGGTAGGATTATCCTCATTCAACCACTTTTCATCCAAGTTACAGGAGCTAAAAGGTGATGCGATTCATGAAAGCCGACTCAGTTATCCGAATTGTATATCTCGCATTGAAACAGCCGTAGGTCGAAGCCATGCAGCTGAATCTCGTAAAAACTTATTTCAAGGTTATTCAGCTTGCTCGCAGTTAAGGTATATTTCAACTCGAAATCATAATATAACGACCAGGCGCCGATAACAACCTCTGCTGGTCTGATAAAAATCACAAAAGTCAATGTTTCTTTAATATTTCGTTATTTGCTTAAAATTGAGAGATACTTGGGATTTTGTGAAGAAATTCTTATCAAAATTCGCCCCTTGGAGATGAGATCCCGTCCTTTGTGAATATGCAAGCTTGTTTTTGTTGTTGTTTCGTTTCAATTTAGATTTTGTTTATGAGAGGTCCATTCATTTTTAGGTATCTTGTTTCGAGACCTACATAATTGAGTGAATTGCCATTAGTTTGGTATGGTCTTCTGCATTCGAGTCTCTTGAGGTTTACAGGAAATGAACTATGAACAAGTCATTCAGAGGGAGGATGCACGTAGTTTTCGCAACCCTCATTTCGTGTTAGTTTCAAGGCCTATCTATAAGATTCGAAACCTCTGAAATAATATATATTTCGTTTTTTGCATTCAATTCCATTCAAGACGATAGCGCAGCTATTTTCTAGTTCATTTTCCGACCAAAGTGAAGGAGATAAGCCCCTACAGTGACCTTGCTTTCCAGCAATTTATCTTTCAGCTAATGGTTTAATCTGCTGATTGTTAAAGCTTGATGAGTTGTCCGGAGGTTCAATTTATTATGTCTTACGAGATTCGGGATACCTATGGCTGTAATTCACAGCGCCCTTACAGTTGTGAACATTCCTAATTCTTATACTTGCTCGCAGATTATTTACAGAGGTCAGCTTTAAATTACATCAGGTATCTTACCCTCGTGAGCCCCAATATCTTTTTCACTGAGGAATTCATAAAATACGAGTAATTCTAGAAGAATCCATTCCGTGACGTGCGACAACATAGAGAATTGGCACATGTTATTTAGAGTAGTTCAGTAATACTTATCTCATTCTTTCACTTGCACATTAACTCATGTAACCCAACAGAATCCTGAACAGTGATATGGCATATTCAAAACATAAAAAAGTTGCCGATCATTAATGAAAAAGGAAATAACCCGAGAGAGTGAAAGGAAGAGATAGAGAAAATAAGAAAAAACAGACAGATAGAGGAAGAGAGATAGAGGGGGGAGGTCGAGAAACGGTATAGAAGGTGAAATTCTCTCTCCCAAAGAGAGGAGACAGACAATCAAAAAAATTCACTGCTATGAGCCGCATGTAAATAGATGTAAGGGAAAAGGAACAAACACAGAAGAGGAATAAAGGAACAGGGCTGCGAGAGTTAATTAGTCTGGATTTACAAACACGCTCTCATCTACGAGCTAGTTTGGATAGCTGAATAGAATCGGGGATACCAAAGTTCTGGGGTTGGATTATGAGCGCATGAATTCAGAGAAAGGATGATTATTAATGTGAGAGGATCTGCTTTCAAGACTCGTGCTAAAAAGTCAAAGTTATAACGTTATTCCCCGCTGTTTTTATGGCTTGCAGAGGAATGATTTTCAAACGAAAGTTATTTACATTCACGATTGCCTCGGCTACACTGTTAATTGGAGCATTAATTAGATCCTGGCTGAATCGCGTGATATGGAACTGTGAAATTCATTTTATCTTGGTAAATTCATTAAAAATACATGCCACCCGCTGCATGGGATTTCCAGCTTCCATTAATTATCGGAAAATTGTGCATTCTTGGCAATCTTCGCAGCCTCATGATCGGATGAAACTTCTTATTGCATTGTGAATATTCACACGTGAAGCTAATTTCGTTCGCAGAAATGATATGGAATTCCCTGAACATAAAAATTTTCACAGACATCTTTTACAGTATGCAACAGATTGATACTATCTATCTTACGTGAAATGAGCTTGGTGAACCAGTTTTATATATTCACAACCAAACATAATGATTCTCACATGATAGTTGCTGAAAGTTGTTTTCAAAACAATCGTTATACGTCCAAAATCTTATCTGCAAACGTTTTTGTACTGAATCTGAAAGGAAATAAGGGATTCTATTTCTTCTGGGTTGCGTAAAAATTTCGCGTCTCGTTTCGTTAGACATCACAGAAATTACATGACAAAGTTCAATTGAGAAAAGTTATAAGTATATGAGAGTTAGTTTGCAGAAAAAGTCACATAAATTCATGAATGATTAAACTACACACGACAATGTTTGAAAGGTTTCCCAAGAAGCAACCCTATTCCTCAAAAATGTTGGGACTGACATTTGTGACTATGTTACCCGTAATCTGACCTCAACTCAACAGCTATGTGATACAATTTCTTACATAATAATTCAATAATTTAATTATATTAATTGGCGTGACGTTTTTTGGGCGTCCAGAATCACTAGATCTTTCCCGTAGATGTTACTAAATGTATAAGTCCCTGGACCGCAATTAAATTGTCACTAGATATTCATATATGTTCCTAGATATCTTAATTTTCTAGATGTAACTAGGAATCTCTAGATGTCACTAGATGACAATTTAGTGGTTTTAGATGTTCATAAAAATACTCACACGTTATTTTATGACACTAGAGATTTTTTAGATACACTCAGACATTTCTAGATGTTAACAGATAACATTGGCGTCTTTCTAGTTGTGATAGGTAACTTCTAGAGATGTTATTAGACGTTCTATAGTCGTTTGAGATGTAAACTCTCTGGTTATATCTGTGAGGACTTTTACGAATATATTCATTCTTTTATTTTATATAATTTGATTTTTATTATTTCATTTATTGTTATCAACCTTGGGAATTCTTAGGGTCTCGCTAGGAAGATGCAAATTTTAGCTTCAGGAAATTTTTTATTCGTTATGTATAACATCACTGGAATTTAAATCATTCAAATATGATACATAATTTAGTATAGTGCCCGAGTGTTTGAATCTATAGAGTTATAATTATATTCACTTTTCATCTTACTTCTCGAACATATCAGGATACCAACTCTACTAAATTTGATCTTGTAATTATTTCTGAGATTTTTTGATAGTCCGATTTGGACGAATATGAACCGACGATTAATTGACTATTGTAGTTACAACAGATTAATAGAATGCATGATCCTTCAATATTTTAACCCGCTTTCTGATTTTTCCACTCATTGCCATATTAAAAAAAAAGTTCCTAAAATAATGCTTAGCAGACTGAATTTGTCTGGTTACTATGAACGTAATTATGTGATGTATCAAGTGATTGTTGAAATAGTGTAGCGTCCATCAGTCAGGCTCTTGCCTTTGGTTATTATTGGATTCCACCAAGTCCCCTTAAGCACCCGCTCACCGAGAGTAGCCGGTAGACACATAAGTAATTGAAGATTTTGCACGTAAAATGAAAAGAAGTGAGAGGTATAGGAATTAAGCTTGAAAAATGATTTCTCAAATATCGAGCGTTTGAAAGTTGCACTGTATACACTGCACCCATTAAAAGCTGTTTGATCCTGGTCTTGAAGTGTACTTGAAAGCAATGGTCAAGATAATGGTCCAGATTTGAGAGGAACTAACCTAAGTCGTGTAGATGAGAAGAAACATTCAAAAACATTTTGATAGAACGGAGCTATCCAAATATGTTCGTACAGATACGAAGTGTCTATAAGAATGTCTGATTGCAGAGAGATTCATTCAGAATTTCTATGTAAAGTGGAACCATTCAAAACTCGGAGAGAGAAGGAATTAGTCAGAATTTCTTGAGTATAGAATAAGTATCCATTCAAAACTTCTTGATCAAGTTGTATCATCTAAAGTTCTCTGCGTAAGGAAGTACCAGTACTTGGATATATCCAAAATCGTTTGGCAAAAAAAAAACACGTGAATTGTTTGACGGAAAAGGGAAAATCATCTGGCCATTAAAGAATTGATCGAATTTGTCAGACTAGCAAGGAGAGGACCCAATCTCCGGGAAACCAGTCTTGCTGAGCATTTTTTACACATTCTGTGAATTAAATAAAGATACTCGTATTTTTTTGTTTCGTACCATAGGTTTCCTCTCCAACGATCCAGTGAGAAACGTTAACATTGGCGGTATAGCCCTATGTTGAGAATTTCTATTTATAGATATACTTGCCATGTTAATGTTTCTGCTGTTACCTTTGGAGGGGAGGCCCATTAGACTAAACAAAAACATATAGGTATCTTTCTTTAGTTCAGAGGATATGTAAAAATACTTTCAGCAAGATTGAGCTCCCGGAGGTTGGATCTTCTCCTTGGAAGAAAGAATCATCCATCTTTCAGTACAGAATACTATATCATTCTCGATATCATCATAGAAGTTTTTGACCAATAGGAAACTATCAATTTTTCTTTTTTATGATAAAATGTTCGATTTATCGTTCGATTTATGTATCTATAGATATTCTTCTTTCTCAAATGATTCTGGATGATTTGGTTTGATAATTGGTTTGAGAAAGTTTGCTTCTTTGCTAGACGATTAGGTAGCACTGATTCGCCAAAAATTTTGAGATGATTTATTTTTTCTAACCAATCAAGAATAGTTTCTTCCCCAATCAGTCTGTCGATGATTCCTTTCTCCTCAAAAATATTTTGATAGCCCATTTTATCCGGACAATTTTGGATATAGCTCCGGGACACCAAAACATTTTGGATGCTTTTCGTTACAATAAGGAATTGCGGATAGTTTTTTTATGTTCACATATGTTTGGATGATTCCTTTGTGCCCAGACATTCTTCGATATAGTTCTTTTTATAAATGACTTCAAATAAATTCTTTGTCCTCTGACAGTGTCGAATGTTTCTTTTTTTACAGACGATTTTCGAAGAGTTCATTTTTAGCGAGACAATATTGGATACTCCTCTTCACTATGGGGCACCAATGAAAAATTATATGGATACTATACCATTAGCTAGCCGTACCGTCACTCAAAAACGCATGATCATACACGACATTTTCAACTCTTCCTCCTCAAATTTTCATCATGTCGTATGCGTACTAAATTGCTCGGTTTCAATCAGTACAAAAGAGAAACCTCATCATATGGGCCAAAGGATGAAAAACGGGATCATAAATATCAATCGAAAAATTGTATTTGAGATTTTAAAACATGAATAATCGTATTTCAAGAAAAACTTCGTTTTGGAAATGAACGATGCTTCGTGGTTATCTTGGAAGTATAGGGAGGTAAAAAGTAAGAATCAAATTGGAATAGGCATGCGATCTCTCGCAAATCTCCAGCGCATAAATTTATACATATTGAGCGAGCAAGGCTCGATTTCTCGCGCGTAATTTTCAACGAGTATTCTTACGATATACCATCAATTAATTGACTATATAGATCTATGGATCTTCGAGCTTGCTAGCTGAGTCGTTTTCTCACTCGCAACCCGCTTCACCAAGTCCCCGTGTTTTTCATCTGCCAGTGTGCACTCTCCGCGCCGCTCTTTATTCTTTAGCTCTCCTATCTGAGTTCTTTTTGTATTTATCTAAACGCACACGCTGCTGTCGATTGAAATTCCAGGTCATGAGCGAAAAGAATGAGTACAGCACTTTTCGGTTTTCATGCCAGCAGGACTTTTACCGTCTCTATAGCACCCCACCCCATCCCAAATTATTTCAATATCCCTCGTACAGGACATGAATCTCAAAAACTTGGAGAGAAAGGGTAGTAGGTCGAGGAGAGAAATATCTCTCAAAATCTTCAAAGAGATTTGTTGCTCTCGTTTGGATTTGAAATTGTTTGATTAGGACCGTTTTTAGAGGCTTCCTATAAGATGCAATTCTTCGAACTTTGCGATATTCGACCTCTGCCACAAGCTTTTTTGAATACGGTATCCTTGAATAATTTGTGAGATCAGACACTATCTTTCTCTAGTTCTTCTAGGGTAGGTTTCGTTCCCGACGAATAGCACGATGAGCTCTACCTCCTCAAAATTGTGAAAGTATTGTTCGAAATGTCACAAATCAAGATATGGCTCTTCAGTTCTGACATCGGGACGGGTCCTCGTGATAAATTGCTCTGAATGAAGTCGAGATAAGAGCCACGATTGGAAATGGAAGAGCCGCTTTCTCGCTCGCAACACACAACTATCTCAACTTTCGCCGTTATCTCCGAACCAAACAGCTGAATTTATCGCCTCGGTCCGGCGCCTCGCCCTCGGGAATTCTGAAATTCATGAAGATTTCGGGATACTCCGCGGTACAGGGGAGGGAGTGGTCGAGAGACCGGGCAGCTCGGGGCTCGCGCGTGTTGTTCCATACATACGAAATCAAATTCATAAGACTAAAAGCTGGGTAATCTGCGACAAACGCACAGAACGAGCAGCGCCGCGACGAGATCACGGCGGGATTTGAAATTGTAATTTTTGAGCGGCCCCGGCCGCGAATACGCGCNNNNAAGCCTGATTATTCCGAGCGCCGTGCGCCGCACGCGTGCAGCCGGGGATCGTGATATCACGGCGCGCGAGTCTTTTGTAATTGGTGTTCCCGTGACTCTTGTGAGAATGATGCACTCTTGATGGAGCTCTCTTTGCCGCTTTTCACCTCCCCTAATGAAAGAGCCGCCGCTGTCTCGGCGCTGAAGATGCCGCGAGCGCGGGTTGAAAGAGCTGCTGCTGTGCTCCGACTCGCGCGCACATAATGTAAAGCAAAATCTGCAGCGAAAAGACTCGGCGCCCGGAAATTAATAGAGTCGCGGAAGTGAAAGTTGTGGTAAGGCGATCTCTGCCTCGAGTAATTTTTCTCCCAGCCCTTCTTCCCACCTGCCTCGCGGCCCCCCTTCTGTCTCCATATCTGTTTGACATTGTCTTCTTGCTTCTTTTCTCCGTCATTACGAGCAGCTCCGACTGCAGCGACGGCTTGTAAATGCGCGCGTAAACGAGACGACTGCTCGATCAAAGAAGAAACGAGCGTGAGCGAAAATCTTTCATTTCAAAGAAGTCTCCGATAAAAAGAGTGACGTCTCCTCATCAGCGTGCTCTGTAATCAAGCTTCGCCAACGTCTTGATGAAAAATTATTCTTCGCGGATGAAATTAGAGTCTCGGGGTGGAAATTGTGAATCTCGTATTGTAGCAACCAAACTTTGATAACTATTACGCCCCGACGACTCGACTTTCTCAAAGCTTGATGCATCCTCTGAACCGTCTCTTCAATAAAATAAATGCTTCTATGTAATAGTCGGGTGGATTGAATCTATACGTCACCATTAGTTTCATTATTTCTCTTTAGGGCTCATTTATATATAATGCTATAGCACGTAGGAGAACGAATATAACTCTGAAAAAGTTTTTGGAGAAGTGACGCGAAGGCGGAAAGCAAAATGCTTGTTGATTTCATCGAGACTCACAATTCGCGAAAAATTTCTCAGAACCCACGGATTTACCATTGAAAGCATTTCTATTGTCGATACAAAGTAATTCATTATTTTTGACTCCTATCGAAGAATGTAGATCAATCAATCGTGGATGTAACAAATGAGGAATTATAAATTGATTTGATTGATTGATTTATTCAAGACTTCGGACTCCCAGTTCTTACAGCCAATGCGATGTTACACATTTCATTCATATTACAATGCAATGGGCCAAGATTGGGTCAATGTTTTCGTGGCGCTTTACGAGAGAATAGATAGAGAATAATTATGCACACTACTGGGCAGAAATGTGTATACACACGAAAATTAATCTTTTAATTTTCATCGCTCGATATCTTAGAGTGAGTGTGTCAAAAAGAACTCCATCTGGGCTTATTTTGAAGCTTTTTTTACGTTCTTGAAGATGTCATGTGCTAAAATTCTCCCAATCTTTCTCAAAAAAAGTCAACTTTGACAATTCTTTAGCAGAGCTTCGATCTCTTGCATTTTGATCTCTAAAAGAAATTATTCTATCCCAGAGAATCTCATGGAATCTAATACAAAAAATCAAGAGCTTCCGAATCCATTTTCGTTTGTTATCGTAGGTTATTCCTAGCTCGAGATATGGCTACTTCTCTGAGGGAAGATTTCTGTCGAATAATGTCACCATAGCTCGAAAATGAAAACAGAATGCGTATTTCTGACACGATAACGCTACTTTCTGGAGTATACTTCATCTAAGGTAGATGTATCCTTCCTAAACTTGTGGCAGCTCTAACTCTGATCCCCCCCCCTCCCCTTCCAACATTTTTCAACGTATTTTAGCCCACTTTGAATGTTATTCCAAGAGCTTTGAAATGAGCTAAGGTACGTTCGATTTCGAACAAGTAGAGCCGAGCTATTCCAGATTTAGGAAAGAGAAATTATCGGCGAGTACAAAAGAGCGTGAACCCATCACAGACCACCTCCTAAAATACATGCTACAGTCTGTAAACGGCGTTTTATTCATGAAATGTGACGATTACTCGGCGCCCAGATGTCCAAACTTAACGTATCCCAGCTCGTTTTATAGTGTGGTTTTTTCTACACTCTCCAAGATCACTTGCGTCCGATTGACATATTCTCAAACTGAAGTGAGAAAACTAGGATTGAACCTTCATGGGTACACTCGAGTTTTTCGGGAAATTTGCTCGTAGAATCGGCCCTAGATCAAATTTTGCAATTCTGAAAAGCACATTCCAAAGCTGAAGAGAATACAAAACTCATGAGCTAAGATACATTCGAATTGGTTCAGCAACATTTTTTGGCATACTTTTCAGTGTCTGAGTAAAACAAGATCGCTTTCTGAAGAAAGTTGAAGAAATAATCTCAAAGCTACTTAGGGAACACATGGATCATCTTTCATCGACCCAAATAACTTCGTGTATGATAATTCAATATAACACACATGAAAAAAATGCGTGGTGCTATAGGGCGCTCAGATCTGAGATCCTATGGGTGGGTCTTGATTGGTACACCTACGCCATTATGAGATGGGAGCTATGCGATTGCAAAGTTTTATTATAGAACACAATCAGCTTTTCCGTCATTTTCGAATTATGATGAAATGTTGTGACAGAAATCTTTCCACGGAGGAAGAGAGATCTGTCTTCATATTTCGGACTAAAAACAACCTATAATAACGTTCAAAGATGGATGATGAAGCTCTTAAATTCTCCTTCTATATCCCTTAAGACTTCTTGCGGTGGGATGATCTCCCTCAGAAATGCAAGAGGTAAAAAATTTACGGATTGATTGTTAAATTGACACTTTTTGAGAGATGGAGTCGAAAAATGCTGGCATCCAAAACGAGAAAAGTGAAAGCGATATCTTGAACAACGTGGAATGCCCTCCAAAGTGAGCCCAGATAGAGTTCTCTATGGCATGTCTACTTCGAGATAATATCGAAAAATGAAAATAGAAATACTAATTTTCGGGTGTATACAAACTCTTGATCGGTAATGGACAAATCACAGCAAGTTCTTGATAGTACACAAAAAATGGCCCAATACTTATCAAAATGCAAAAAAAAAAAATAGCAAGCAAATCATAAATTTCTCACTAGTGCGAGTACCTTCACATATCTGCTCATGATATTAAGTGCCTCAAAACTTCCAGACATCTTGAATTCAATTATACATCGTTCCATCTTCATCTTGAGTGGCTTTCTCAACGTTCGTCGAATAAATCATCGTCAGCAATGGCTGTCTGATTTCAAAATCCAAGCTATATGATAAGCCACGTGGCGAAGACTTGTCCGAGGCTCGCACAAATCTCCATTGCGACTCTCCACAAGTCAATCATCGCGGCTAAAGATTTGAAAGAGAAAGAATGAGTTCATTCCAGTATTTTGCGGATCAACATCCAAAACTGAGCTCTCACCCGAGCAAACGACATTTTGTCCAGTAATTTGCATCAATGGTACAGCTCCAATATAGCGGCAAAAGCACTGATGGTCGACATAAGCGTTCTAAACCGGTCAAGTTATCATCCAAGTTGATCCAAATATCCTAGAGACTCGAATCTATGCTTTAGAGTATTCGCGCGATTGTACAAAATTTTTGGTCGATTCCGTTCCCCTGATGTACCGCCCTCCTTACTCCCCTGTATCGCTTAGTGGAACTCACCTTTTAATAGTGTCTGGTGACAGCATGTGAGACCCGTGCGGAAAAGAGACTTCGAGTAGTCCCCGAGCTATAAGACCATTTTAAAAGAGAAATGTTAATTTTGTCCCTGACGATTCCGTCTCCCTCTCGGACCCTCAAAATAAGCCGTATTTTTTCCTGAAATTCATCCGAATCTGCGGCACTCTGAGATACTTGTTTTTGATACCTTACCAAAACTAACTTCATTGATCGATCGGGATTCATTTAGGGCTGAACTATAATTTTTTGATTCAAACTACAGACCTGGACATTTTTGACCCCAAAAATTCCCACTTGTGGTGGAATCACTGATAACAGAGTCTCTGATAACATGGAATCTCTATGCAATGGGAATGTTCATACTCCTTTGTACCCCCTGTGCTCAAAGTTGTCGAGGCTCCGATGCAAACTCATCACCACGCTGCAGCACACGGGCTGCCAGGGTGAAATCGTTCTGTGAAAGTGTGACCTAATTACATGAAAAATTCCATCATTCATTCTAGCACTGCATAATTTACGATCTTATACGATGAACTTTCAATTCTCTATCAGAATAATGTAACCAATAATAATGCCTCCTGCATGACTCATGTACCAGTCTCAATAAATTACTAATGGTTTGATCTGATTTAATTCTATGAATGGGATATTTTGGACTTGAAAAAAGTCAGGTCTATCAATTATACCCTAGATGCGTCTCAGCTTTTTGGAAGGCGTAAAACAACTGAAGGGATTCTGAAGAATCGTTGTCGACACATAAGAAGCATATTGGCATACGAATAGAAGCTAACAATCAAATTGTAAGAGGGAACAGAAAGAGAACCAATATGCTCAGTAGTTCTTATTTTCATTTTTCCAATCCTATTCTCACTCCTGCGGAACCCATAAGCCAGAAATACGTTTCTGAGTTCAAAAAACTGACTCTTTCCACATCTTCATATGTAACAGACAGATCTCTTTCGAGTATAAGTATTCTAATTACGCATCATGTACATACTAACATTTCTCAAGCTCGTCAGGTATCTTTCAATTTTTGGTTCGGCAGATGTCAATCATCCAGCAATGGTTCTATTCTTATATTGTATGCGCATTCCTTATTCATACTAAATGAAAATTCATAACTGCTTTGAGAATATCTGTCACGATTGTATTTTAGAAGATATTTTGGGTGTAGAAGGGACGGACATTCCGATTTGATCTGTGCAGTCACGATGAGAAGTCATTAAATCTTAATCTTCGAATAATGAATATGTTTAGACAATAATTCAGGATTCCCTTGATGAATCGTCTAGGACATGCAGTCGTCGTTTCACGTTTAATCACAAGAAATTATGATCAAAGTCAGAAAGAAAAAAACAAATCAAAATAGGAGGATGGGTAATGCTCAGAATGTGAGAAAATTGAAGTCATACCGCAAAGGTCTTTGTCTAAAGTATGAGACCGCAATATCAAAGTCAAGATGTGAAAATAACTCCACCGTTCTTTTTCTCATTAGGGTCTTTCTATTCATATTCCCACCAAGTTTGGCTTTGCCTCGCTCTTGTCACTTTATTTATGCCCAAGATATCAAATACTCGTCATCTTGAACTCAGCGCAATGTCGCAAAATTTATTCCCCTCTGTATCACGTGGAGATCTTCTTCTCCAGCGCATTCCCTCTAAATCATATTTACGGCTTATATTTTTTTACCCTGCGCTCATGGCTTTTAAAACGCGATCACATATCTCACGGTCATCTAATAAACTGTCAAAGGGAGACCAGGAATCCAGGTCATTCATCTTCACCAAAATTCGTATAGACTCGTACGACCTAGAATATTGAGAATCCAGAGTATCTCTGTCAAACGGTCTATCTGGTCTAGAGACACAGCCAACAACTCAATTATTGTAAATATATCCATAATATGGGTTTTCAAGACAAAGCTATATGGGCAATTCTAAAGTTTTTATCTGTATCTCCGGCCAGGAAGACCGTTTAACGTAGATACTCTGGATTCTCCATATTCCAGATGGTACCAGTCTATAAGAACATTTTGGTGAAGATTGGTGT
Organism: Eretmocerus eremicus; assembly: GCA_030522705.1. Taxonomy (NCBI): domain Eukaryota; kingdom Metazoa; phylum Arthropoda; class Insecta; order Hymenoptera; family Aphelinidae; genus Eretmocerus; species Eretmocerus eremicus. The sequence goes on from JAPYYZ010001128.1 coordinate 17,727, forward strand.
TCCAAATTCTGTAGTATCCCTCCCTGTGTGTCGAATAATTGTCATGTTTAATAGGGATGCAGCTACTCTTCACAAGAATTTCTAAAAGTAGATTCATAACCAGATTCATGGTCTTTGGGATTTGGAACTCTTGCTTGAGGCAGTCCGTCCACTCTTCGAATGAGTATCTTCTCTTTTCAATAATTTACGATGATTTATATGAATCTGGAGAAGCCAGAAAAGGTGCTCTGTTGAACGCGCTATTCGTTTCAACACCCGTCGTCTTTTCTCACCTGCTTGAAAAACAATTTGAGAGCTTCCTCTCCATTTAATTGGATATAGAGGAAAGTTATATTGTCAAGTATTGTCCTAAAAGACAACAATTGACTTATAAGTATACGAGAAAGCCCGTCAAGTGACAATGATGGAAAATTTTCAGACCTTGTTTCTACCTTGTAGCGTAAGAAATAAATGTCCTCGGAAAAAAGTGCCAGATGTGTGTGTATACTCGTCACGATTTGCAGCAGCTCTGCTGCTCCTCAAGTAAATGATGCATGGAGCATCAACTCGGAATGGAGGAGGATGAAATTGAACGTATGAGAGGTACAAGACCAACAAGTAGATGGCAAGCTTGACAAGTTGAAAGTTATTGGAGGAAGCTAGCAAGAAAGTGGACATCGAAATGCTTGAGAGGAAGGCGGGGAGAAAGTTGAAACTTGTACGAAAGAATCAATCGCAATCTTTAGCCTTCTGACTTTCCGAGAGGATAAAATTCGATCTCACAGACATGCCTCATACAGCTCAATTGACAGTTTGGACGCTGATCCGCTGTCCACGATACTTTGTCACAAGTTATCTCACAATCTCCCGCAAGAACGTCAACACAGAATCAAACCAAAATTCTAGCTGATATGCCAATTGTAATTGTTGCAATGTCACCGAAGTTCTTGTCTCATACATATTTTGGGTCGCTATTTTCAAATTCGTCAAGTCCTCATTCTGTGTGCATGCCAACTAAATATCGCTACCAAAATATACTCTTGAACAATGGTTATTGCCATGTGTAGAAAGTCAGAGCCCGAATTCAATCCAATTTTCACTGAATACATCTGTATCTTACCGAATACGTCATCTGTCATGAGATCATATTTGAATTGAGCTTGGGCAAGTTGCAAAATTTATCCTGCAGGAACACACATTACAGAGGAGCCAATGCTTTGCGTGTTAAATCAATGAGACCTGCTTTTTCGATGACAGAGCTTTTGGTTGTATTCGTCCACGAAGAATCGCGTATTGATATTGCTATCATCGAGTATCCGAGGGACTCTAAATAAATCCAAACTCAGTGGTACAGAGCAAACAAAATGGCTCAGTCCGTCTGCAAACTCATCGGGAATCGACAGTGGAGAGGCAACAAAGGCCAGTTGAACGAGCTTACTCCGTTAGTGGGTATCGGAGGTGTTGGAGTATATCGGAGACTCAGACGGCTCTATTTTAACGGTGGCCGCTGCCTACAGGGACTCTGCCGTGAGAGCGCGTAACTTATACAAAAGCGGACCGCAAGTCCACCACGTATACCGCCCGTCACTCTGTACACAGTTTTGAAAAGCTCGAAAGAAGATTGGGAGAGCTCGAAAGAGAAATTCCCTCCACGGAAGAGGAATAGAGAGAGTTCGGCTGAGAAAGAGACAGAATATTCAATGCCCGACTCATAGAATGTTAAAACAGGATAGTTCGGCCTTCGGCCTACCCTGTTTGAAAAGGTACTTCATGTTTGTACCCATTCAAATGATAATCACTCCAGGCATTTTTCCACAAAGATAAGTACTGAATCGACCCTTATTTTTGAGACTGAAATTCGTGGAACCCATTTGTTGAGCAAATAAGTGTGCCAAAATCGCTCTCTGTGGCTCCTCGTGCATACTTTCTGCATTAAGTAGGGGCGGAATAGTTATGAATTGTATGGACTTGGTTCGGCAAGCACGACATCACGGAATCTATCAGAAATGTCAGAATTTTCATCTCAGTCCTTCGAGCAGGCTGCATTATTATATTATTGACCCGGCATCAGAGCACGAAAAACAAAGGCTCGATGTGATTTTTATCAACTCGAAAAGTCGCTGTTGGGCCTGAAAAGATTATCAGACCCCATTTCCGAGTATCGGGCCGTATTCCAGAAGGAATTCCTAAGCAGGTTACCTAGAGATCAAGAATTGATCAACGATCGATTAAAATTGCACCCACATAATATTGCAACAGGCAAGCAACTCCATGAATATGTTGATGATTATTGAATTGGTTAGATGTTATTGAATTATAGATTTTACATGCTGATGAATGAGCATTGGTGCACACCACTTAGAAGAACTCGTTATGGCAACGACCTTGCAATGACAAAATTAGTAGACAACAAGACCTGCCAGAGAACGTAAACGTAAAATTCCAGAGCGTTCCTGCGCTTACAAATGAACTCATCGACCTTTGAAATGCTTCTATTCGTTTTTGCCACCGTAGAATGTGGGTGTAATTGAGAGGTCTCCCATCCCCTTCATAGAGAAGAAGAACAAACGGAAACGTCGCAAATGGATGGCGACCCTCGCTTTGTATAAGAGACGCCGACATTCACGCGCTCGCGCTTCTTCGAAAAAGCTCATTCGCCGGTCAGAGAGGCGATGAATCGCTGGTGCAAAATTCACGCGGTTGCGAATAAAGTTTGCATATAGAAGATTGACAGAGCGCAGGGAGAATTTGGGATTCTAGCGGATGGAGCGTTAATGAAGTACACTCGCGTCTGCGGCAGTTGCGGGGGCTGGGAAAGGGCGAGAGAGCCGTGGGTATATACCAGCTGGGACGGGATATCGCGGGGCGATCGATTCGCGAGATTATCGCACGCAAAGCGGGACGGGGCGAGGGGCAGGGAGAGAAAGTCGGATAAAAACCGTCATCTGGTGGGCCGCGAGTTTGCAGTGTAGTTAGCGTAACTCACCCGCGCTCTGGCTGCCGGGCTAGCGCGCTTTTTCCCCGGCGTCGTCGCCGCGTGACTTTTTCCGCGGACGTCGCTCTGGCCTGTGTGCACCGAGCGCGCTCTCTGGCGCGGCGGTAACAATAATCCAGTGTGGCCGGGTCGCGCAATGAAATCGTCGCTCGCGCTAACGAACTAATTGAGTTGGAGCGGGCTCGTTATACTCGCGCCCCGGCCCGGCCTCGCTCCCTCTCTTTCTCTGCAACTCTGCACGTGCGTCGGAGAGCGAAGGGAGCGAGTAGGTATTAGAGCGGGAGAGCGTCGACCACTCTCTCGGCCGGCGCTAATGAGCGCGAATGGGCCACGAGGGCGAGCTGCCTGGCCTGAACTAACTGGACCGCTCGGGCGAGAAACAATTTGGCCCGAGCGATGAATAAAGAAATGCCCGGAACAGCGCGCGAAAATTCGTTTCCCATTACCGCGCCGCAGCGGTACGGCTGCCTTGGACGACCACGACGTCGGAGCTACTTGGGAGCAGGTGCCGCCCCTCTTCTTGTCGCTCCGTGCAGTGCAGCCGGGCCGCCCTGCTTTTGTTCTCGAGCGACGAGCCCGCCCGCCAGCGGCGTAACGAACTCGATTACACGTAATTGGCGTAATAATATGCGCGGCGGCGACGACGACGGCGGTGGCCCTGATTTATGCGCGAGATGCGCCCAGACGACGGCTTGCGGCGTTACGGCTCTGCGAGCGCCGGGCTAACTGCGCGCGCGGCCCGCAGCATCACAGAGCCAGCGAGCTCTCTGCCCTCTCTGCACAATGTCCGCCGTGATTAAGAGCACGCCGCGAATACTTCTTGTCTCGCAGCCGAGCTCTGTGCCGCGCTGCACCATCGCGACGACCCGCTGCAGCGGCCTCGACGGCCGCCAGGACATGACATAGTTTCGGACGTGTAGAGCGCGACTCGCTGTATTTGCAGATGAGCCAGCCGCGCGTCTTGTGCAAGAGCTCGGCCGACTCGCACTGCGATGAGCTCCGGGCACCGCGCTCGTCATTATGAACACGGTCATAAGCCCCGGAGCATTTTTTCGTCGCACGCTTTGAGCGAAATGCGAGCGACAAAATCTGCAGCGAGATGAGATTATTTCAAGTCTTTGGATCATCTTCATATCTTATGTATTGAACTGATGGCGAGTATGGTGGCGATGATCACTCGAAAAACATCGGTGCAATCGACGCAGACCTGGCTTGTCATGGATGAATATTCTACGTGCATAAAAGAGGCATGAACTTGAACGCGAATCTACGAAGAGAGCTTGTCGGGTGATCATATTCTCGCTTCACAAACTTTCGACTGAAACTTTCCGAACCTGGCTATTTCCAAGTGTCAAATTTCGATAAAATCCTTCTTGGCAGAAGAAACTATCTCAAACTCGGAGACAATTTAAGAAAAGTCAACTCGGTTTGTTCTACAGTCAATATTCGAGATGAATATCCTACTGATTTGAGAATAATGAAGGATGCGAGTGAACTTGGAACACCTATTAGATGAAGAATCGGCCCCGGGAGCTGAGTTCTTATTCATGCAACTAGAGATAATGATGAATTCGTGATTTCTGTGAGGAAGGTAACTGCCAACTCACTGTTAATCGACAATTTGATGATTCAAGATTATGCGAGAGTATCATTACACACGTAAAAAATGTCATCACGATCGAGGTTGAGGCTGAGCTAAAAAGTTGCTGATCAATCATTATCGCTGTGATGGAATCGATGACTCGTGTGCGGTGACCGGCAAGAACTGACTGTACTTGATTGACTTCATTTAGAATTATGCTATGAAGTAGAGCACTCAGAATATTTTACCAAATCATGGGTAAAGATAATATTGTCGAATAATTCTAAGGATTCTACTTTGGATCAATGATGACGTTTGCGAGATAATGCATGATTATGAGCATTTAGAATATTCTGAAAATATTCGGTACATTCTATTGTAAGTGATTGGTCGGGCTCTGAAAGAAATCGAAAGAGAAAAAAGTGGCTATCTAGAAGATCTTCAATTTTCTCCGTGGCAACATCGCAAACACACACTGAATACAAGTCGTGGTTGCATGCAGAGAAACAGTCGATTTGCCTGTGAAATCAATGCCTGATGACTTGTGATGAATCACGCGACGTGCCCATCATCGCAAAATGCATTTCGCAATATTCTCGTCGGTCGAGTGGACATATCTGACGCTTGCGATATGAACGAGCATAGTACACCTAGCTTTCACAGCTTGTATCTGCATGTATATTCAAATACTTCAATCGCGCCAAGGCAGGCGGATAAGATTCGTTTGGCCTAATAAGGGCGAGGATGCCAGCAAGTAGAAAAATATGGCTTCGGTCAGACAACACATCGAGGGCGGTATGCCCACAATCCGTCGCGCGAAGTCATCTTGTACAAAATCATCAGATTCTGCATGTGGACGATACATTATGTTTCAATGCAACATACGATTGTTTTAGGTTCTGGAAATAGATTTTCCTCTAATAGAACGACTTGCATCAAGATGCTTTGGTGGCAGAGGTGGCAGAGGTTGCATCGGTTATTTTTCGGTATCAAGGCGACTCGATGTCACGTTTCATCTCGGGTCAAGAATAAAAGTAGAGCCTGGATCAGACTAAACAAAAAATGTAATTCTCCATGAAGTCTCGAATGAAAAAAGATAAAGAATAGTCTCACGTGTGAAATGAGCGCTATCGCGTGCTGTTGCGGAACCTGACCCAATTCGTTTATTAGCATTTCAAATTCTTCCTTGATCGCGCATATCATTACCGTAGCATGTATAACGAGATGCAATCAATTGAACTGGCGGATGTGAATGAGTTCGTAATTAATTCTACATTCAATTGCATTTCATGTTTATTCCTTATTGAAACTCCAATTATGAGCGAGTCGCAACTAGAATTTGCATCTGATTGGTTTTGTATTGAAATGAACGTTTCTCCGAAGAATGCATAACCTGCTGAGCGATCCTCGATGGAATTAGAAGAGTGTGTCAGAAATTGACGACACGGAGAGAGCAAAATTCAGATTCCACGGAACTTGATCGCCCTGAAAGCGACAACGTGTTTGCACGATGGACATTCAAAAGTTGTCGCATTAACATATGTGATAAGCGTAACAGCTCGAGCAGAGACGTGCAATCATTTGGTCGGACGACCGCAGATCCGATACAATGTAGGTCTTCAATTGTGCGAAATTCTCGCGTTGGAGTTGCCGTGCAGGATACTTTTGCGCACAATAGGCTGCAGGGCAGATTCATCAGGGCTCGGGAACTAACTATGACATAAGATACGCGAGGACGTGCATTCCTTTGTATCTCGGAATAGAATACGCGAGTGTAGCCCTCGGCGCGTCGAATATTCCCTGCATAACTGCGGCTTCGGTGATTCCATCCCGCCACGTACTGCTCTTGTATAGGATCATCTGAGTTGATCAGACTTCGACCGGGGAAATCCTCTCCTCGCCGCATACTCGTCGCGCGCTCCGTATTTTAATGAGACGCAAATCAAAGAGCATGATAATTTCAAAATCACGTCGTCGGAAATTGAAGAGGCTCTGTGACTGAGCAAATATCAAAAGGGTACAGAAGTCGCTTGAGTAAAAGTTGGCACGATTTTGGGCCGTTGCGGTATCAAGATGGATTCGGTGAGTCGGCTCGAGACATCTCGTCTAGTTTCGCCTCCGCGGATCGATCGAGGAGAAATAATCCTCGTCCGGTTGTATATTATTATTCTAGGGCGTGGCAAGAGAGTATAGAGTTTCTTCCGCACAACCATAGAATTTATGGAATGATATGACTGATCTCGAATCAACGACCAAGGTACATTTCTCCTGCAAATATTTCTCTTTGGGAAGTTGGTAATGTCTTTTTGTTTCATCTACGCTTTGTCGTTCCCGATCGATATTGGATTCATCTTTGGAATAAGACCTCGAGATCCGAGTTGCATTGATTCAATCAGTGCCTACGGCGATAGTTCAATCAATTTTCAGTGAAGTGTGGGAGCCCGCAAATTCTTCCATCACTCTAGAAGATCCACCATTATTGATTCATCAGTGGATTTCACTGGATTATCAGATTATACCCAAGCCATGGAGTATTTCTAAGCGATCAATAGAAAAGTTCTCATAGACCCATCAGTTCTACCGATCCACCAGTGTTCTTGAATAATTCATCAATGCCATAGACACTATTCACAATGAAACGCAGCTTTATTTCCTTAAAAAAGATTTGAAAAAGTTTCCAACTCTCCCTTGTAAATCATTGATAATTCAATTATGGTGATGTTTTACGTGGTGGCTCGAAAACAATATAATCTCTGATGAATCAGTTGAAACTGAATCTTTCTTGATCAATGGGCCAATCGCGATTCCCTTTCCTTATGAAAAAAGGCAACTAGGTGAGTAATCCGGTAGGATTTTTGCACTTTTCATACCCTATAGTCACGTAGATGAAATGAGAATGGCAATTCAGAAAATAATTTTTGACGTCGATCCCCCGCTGATTCTACTCAGAGAAATATTATTATCAAGACAAGATAAACTAGGCGAATTTTGAAAATTCAACTGGGTGAAATTTTCCCGAGCATAATTTAACCAAAAAATTCTCATTAACCAAAAACATCCGGATGGAAATCGTAATCAAGATTCAATCTATTGTGCGAATCTTGACGAACTCAACTGATTGAATTTTCAAAAACTCAATCAGTTGAGTTCGTGATTCATCAGGGGTGGTTTCATTTTTTGAGCTATTGAAAAGTCTGCGGCTCTCCGGAATTGACGTCCAGGAATTCTGTTGGAGGTGAGAGATGGATCAATACATGAGCCCTGCTTCAACTAGTCCAGATAGATTGAATATTGATCTGTTGGTGGATGAGGGATTTTGATTCATCAGGACTGAGAGGTTACATTTTTATGAAAATGCGAGTACGTGATAGCGCCTACTGGCTATCATGTAAAGCTGTCATGTAAAGTTTGGGGCCATTCACGAACTGCGTAGATGGTTGAGAGCAAGGGGAAGACTTTGAAAATCACCAGAAAAACTACGCTGAGCTAGGGGTAGGGAACATACGGCCTCGGCTACGTAGTTTCTCGGTTCTGAAAAGCAGACTCGGATCCCCGCTTGGAGGAGACAACATATGGAGTGTTCTTGTAAGTTCATTTTCTGAACTTTTTCGTTGCCGTAATCTATACCCTTGGAATCTTTTTCAACGACCATTGTCCCCGATTTTTTCTACTGAAAACATCCCCAATCATGCCATCAATCTTGTGTGATAAGTCAAAGTTAAAGAGAATATTGCAGGCTCAAAATTAAGGCCCGTTTTTTGGAATTTTCAAAAGTAGACTTACGACGTCACTTCGGTCGGGAACCCTCCATAAAATATTCCGACTCGATCGATGGTTTTCGGAAAATGCTACGTAATTTTTGGGGACGAGGGGGGGGGGTCTATTTGACCAAGCAGCTACGGTGTCCTTAATGTAAAGCTATAATGCACTGGCCATCATGTAAAGGGTTATTGAAAGTCTTCGGATGAGCCTCTCGGAAATCTATTCATTCATGATAGAAGTGATCTTCATGTATTTCATTAAACTATTGGAAAAGTTCCGTTATGAAACCATTTGTCTTTGAGCTCAAACCATAATGCGCATTTCAGAATTTACAACAAATGTGATGCTGCACCATATTTCATAAAAAATATACCCTGTAAAGGCACAAACTCCTCGTAAACGATGGAAATTTTGAAATATACAATGCGTTTTAAGCGTCAACCAGGAATCCTGATGTTTGATCGGGACTCCGCTCTTGCAAAACCGGATCAAATTACGCTCGAAAAACTTGAATCACTGTCCTTCATACGCTCCAAGGCACTCATAATGATAATATTTCGCTCGCAAGCGGTTGTTCCCGGAGTAGCTAAATAGCTGGTTCAAACAAGCCTGCTCGCACAATATTCCGTATAATATGGGTTTTACAATGTAGTGGCGCCCCCGAGAGTTATGAACTATGTTTCAACTTGGCCGTACATCACTGTAACAAGCGCCAGCCCTCGGACTCGTGCTCCACCTCTCTCGCTCCGCTTTTATCGCGGCAGCAAAATTAACAGTGTGATGCATGCATGCGTCGGAGAGGCTGGGGGGCGTACAAAATGCCCCTAGCTTTTTGCCCCTGCGTATTTGCTCAATCGAGCAGAGAGCAAGTTCGGCGGATTACCCGATACACACTCCCTCGCGTTTCCTGCGCGCTCTCTGACGCTGGTAATTAGAGGACATAACGGGCGCGAGCTCGTTCTTGCGAGTCGCCGAATCCGGCCCGGCGTCTGTTCGGCCTCGCGCATACGTTGTTGCACTCGCGCTCGGCAACTCTCAACTTTTCAACGGCAGTCGCGCGCGCCACCTCTCCGTGTTCATCATCGCGCTGGAGCGACGATTTATGGCGCAAAGTTTGACGTGCTATATCATCGGACTGTGCGAGAGCGGAACGTTTGTGTTGGCTCCATCAGTTGCGATCCTCAGTGTCAACAATTGTAACAAGGCCCGAGGCAATCTGGATGAACAGCAATCCCAACAACGCGCCCGCGCCCACACGAGCCGGCGCTCCTCCATCCGACGAGCGAGCGCGCAGGGCGACTCGTGTACCAAACTCGCGTAGCGGCTCCGGAATTTTATGTGTGTTGGTAGATAGCAGCGAGCAAGAGGTCTAATTACCAAAGACTGCGTGTTTCCGGAGCCTTGAGAGGGAGCAGAGGCCTCAAAACGTCGTAAGCTGAATTACAAGCCTGGCACGCTGATTAGCGATTTTTAAATATTTCAGCACGATTTGTAAGTCAATCCAAAGAAGAAAATGGAATTCCAGGAAAGTAGCAGCGATGGGTCCGTCGAAATTCTGGTCGAATATCTTCAATTTTTGACGTGAAAATCCTTGGAAATTCAATCTCAGCGCGTTCACAAATTTTGTAAGTGATGTAACTCGTGTATTTCTGCAAAATAATCGAAGGTACTTACATTAAATGTAGAGGAAGACGGGGAAGCCATTGGACGATTGCGATCTCTCTTTTCTACGTAATCTTTATCATTGGCTACTGCATGATTCACTCATCGTTAACTCAGACACATCTTTTTTCAGAGCCAATCAGTTCATCGAATAGATCCCCCAACAGGCTCAAACAGCATAATGTATCGGCATTGCTTTTAACGTTCACGCGATTTTTTACGAATGCAAAATAAAACAAATTACCCCCAAAACTGTGCAGCATTCATGTTGCCACCCCAAAGTTTAGAGATTACATCACAAGACACACATTATCAGCTATTGTGATTTGACATTGATCAAACTGGAGACAGATTATCGTAGTTTTACAAAAAAGTGGAGATCGAGGCTATTCAATGGGCCAGCTCCAGAAAAGTCAAAAAGTCATGTGAAGAATTCTTTCTCTTGATCATCCTCTCAAAATGATTTGAGTTAACCCACACTCTAAATTCCTTGGGATGAAATTTCATCCCAATGGGATAAAATTTTAATACCCGCATCAGATGAAATATTTTCATCCTAATTGGGATGAAAATTTCATCCCAAGGTAGTATTGAAACTGCCTTTCATCCCAAGATGTATTGAATCCATCAAGTTTCATCCCAATGGGGGGTTGAAAAGAATGTCATTTTGGAAATAAAATCTAGATATTGCATCTAATAATAACTTAAGGATGTTAGTAATCATCAAGTTGAAATAAAATACCTTGATATCAAGGGTTGTTTCAGTACTGAATGTCAGCGACTTCCATCCCTTTCTTGGGATGAAATTCGCTTCATTCTCTACCTTGGGATGAAGCGCTCATCCCATTGGTAGTATTGATAATTCATCCCAACTGGGATGAATTTTCATCCCAATGGGATGAAACAAGATTTTCAGTTGATCATGGGAATAAAATTTCATCCCAAGGAATTTAGAGTGCAAGGCTCTCAGAACCACCCCACCATTTTTCCTGTTCTTTGAATGACGAAAAAACTCGCTCTTCGTGCGGAGATTTCATTGAGTTCCTCGTAGAAGCTGTGCCCAGTATCGTCCCAAGTTTTGGAGCGATATTGAATGGTTTTTCAATTTGAACCTCTAAGAATAGTATTGAATAAGTCGAGCAAGGCTCTGAGAATTGTTCTCATCTCTATTCTCAAATTACGTCTCAATATCCTGCCTCCAGCGTATATCCAACTATCACAAAATGGGTGGAACTAAAATATTGTCAAACATCACCCCGTTCTCCCTAATCGGAAGCGAACTTGATGACGAAAATTCTGATTCAGGTTCATTGGAGTGCAACCCCTCAGAAGCCTCACCCAATTTGATGAGCTACGCAAAAGAGAGATTTGCTACAATAACGAGAAAAAAATTGGATTAAGTTTGCG
>JAPYYZ010001129.1:0-21178 GCA_030522705.1 Eretmocerus eremicus
ATATTGTCTCTCTTGGCTAAAACTCCACCATCGCTCAATCGACTCGGCTTTTTGATGGCTCCCGAATGAACGCCGTAACACGCTACTCTTTCACTGTCATATACCCATCATTCGTCATCATCTATCCCCATGCATTCTCTTGTTCCACGCCAATTCACCATCTAGCGCTGTGAATAATGGAGTTCTTTGATGAATTCCGGTAGCATTTCCGAAATTTATGTGAGGAATGCGTGGTACTTTGAACGGATGCTGGCTAAAGCTGATTCGATCCCCAGCATTCCGATACGAAACGATGCAAGTTGCAATTAAAAGCTAATGAATGGCTAGCTTTCTACCATTCCCACGAATTATTGTCGATTAGTCATCATAGGACCGATAGCCATGTTGATGCGCATCACATCAAACTTTAGTAGTAATGATTCACAAACTGATCAGTATGCAGTAGTTTCGCACTAAAATCCATCCAGTCAATATTGCCATAGGTTTTTTGTCGAAATTGACGCTGAAGATTTTTCAGTTGAACAAATTTGTAAATTTTGATAGCTAAACATAATTGAACTCGTTATTTGAATCCAGGGGATCACTGCCGTTCTCGTTCCTAACGATATGAAAGTCAATTGGTTGGGTGTGCGTTCTATGATGTCGTAACAACTGAAAAACATTGGTTGTTCAGATGCGATTCAATGATAATTCCATTGAATCTAATAATGATTCCACTATTTCTGATAAATTTGAAAAATTCGAATCATCCCAATCGCAGGTCTGTGGAGTATTGATTGTGCCTTGATTGCATCAATTTTTACGCCTTGAGGACTTTTTCTTCGGCTCTCGTGACACCTAAAAAGCACTATGGCACACAGAGCAAGCTAACTTTTTGCAGAACTCCTCATTTGTCACGAATCAAGAGCGGCAAGTTCTATACATCGTTGGAGGAATTTCCGTCAAACATGAATCCTCATTACGGAGCAACTCGAATCGAACAATGCTAAAAATAGCTCTCTTCCCCTCTATCCATACCACAGAAAATCCTCTCGCCTCTATTTCCGGAAGCTGAAAATGCGATCAAGTCCATCCAAACGAGTTCACCGCTCCAAATTAAATATACCTCTATCGATTCCGGCCCAGCAGCACCAACAGCGGTGCGCGGCGGTGGCACAGAGTGGCATATCCGTCAGCTCTACAGCGCGGCAGCGACATTCCCGTTTCTGAGATATATCGACAGTTTTTATTCGCCCCGTCCAGATGACCTACATTCGCCGTCGCACTCAAGCGGAGCCGGCCGCATAGTCGCGCGGAATCGGCTACGGCGGCGCGACCCTTACGTGCGCCTTATACTGCAGCGATATCCTACGTGGATATCGGCTCGCGCGACCGGAAGAGGCCGAATTCGGCACTTACTCTCTCGCGCGGGCGCGCAGGCCCGCATTTACATATGCGCGGCGAGCCGGCGAAATTCATGCGGAATAGAAACGGCGAATTTCCGAACGGCCGCCCCTGCGACGCGCTCGCATTTGTGAGGATCGGCAGAGCCCGAGAAAAGGCCGCGCGTCGAGAGCGAATCGATGAATTTGTCGAGCGACGCTCGCGGAACCGGGTGTGGTACGAGCGAGCAGCCGAGCGAGAGAGGGCAAAAACATTTGCGAATAATTAGAGCTCGGGCAGCGGCTGCCGAAAGCCGTTGCGCTCGTACGCGGGCCGGAAGACGCGACGCGAGAGCGCCGGAAGTGTATGCGAGGCTCGTGCTCTCGCGCGAGCGTATCATGCTCGCTCGCGTTATTGCGATCTCCGGGGGCCACGTATGCCGGCGCAATTTTGCGCGCCAACGGAGCCACTTTAAAATGTTGCTCTCGGCGCTGCTTCGCTCTCACTCCCTCCCCCGTGTTATATTGACTGGCGTCCGCCCGCGATAAAAAATGGGCGATGTATCGCTTTGCCGCCTCCACGACGCGTGAGCGTGTTTACGAGCGTGTGCACCAGTCGAAGTCTTGCGAATAAAAGAGTTATGACGGGCAACATTCTTTTTCTCCCCTTCGCGAGCTCGTTCGCACGTTTGGTTGACTGAATCAGTCGTGAGTCTTGTCGATCCTTTCGGCAACATGGAAGCACGAAAATTACCCTGGCTTTGTCGTACGGTGTATGGAACGTTTTGCCATTGGGGAGCTGCAGTCTCGTTGAATCTTGTGGGAAGAAAGTTTGTTTCAACAGGCATGCGCCATGTAATAATCTGCTTAGAGCATTATAATAATTATGAGTAATCTGTAAAGATAACTTGAATACTAGCAGCAGCATCCAGAGATCCATTCCAATGAAATCCAATTCTCTGCCAAAGTAGTCATAGTATAGTATGTCACGTGTTTTCATCAGTCACTTTGTCAACATTTCAGCATGAGTTGCCGAGGTACTTCATTCCCCATAGTTTCTTGTACACATCGATTGATGGATTGGATTGGATAGAACATAGAATTACTAATCAATCGATTGATTGATTGGATACAATGGAATGTGCAGAATAACTGTGGGCTCGAGGTCTAATGTAGTCAAAGCTACGTACAATAAAATATCAATCCAAAACTATAATGAAACAGAATCTTGGTATAAAAAAGGGGAGGGAGATCGAATCTTGGTACAGAAGTAATAGACTAGATTCTCTAAGAAAGTCACAAACTTCTTCGCGATGAGATATGAGAAATATGGAACAATATCTCCATAAAACTTATATATGGCAGTAGGTCCTGCAGAATGATTTCGGACTAAATCAAGAATGTTAACATTTATCCAATATGTTCGACAATATTCATTTTCAATCATCCGTGATCACTTGCCATACACTGAATAAATCTCAACACTTCACCATGCGAATGGGACCTCAATATCAATTCGTGAAAGAGGAAAAATTGAAAGACGATAATTTATTGAAATTTCAATTCTCCAATATTTCAACATTGTTCGACTCAGGAAAATTTTTGATAGAAGAAAAAGTCATTCTTATACTAGGAGTAAGTAGCTAGTGGAAGGGTTCAACTACGAAGTTGTGTTCTAAAATTGTGACAAAGGGAACATTTTATCCCCCTATTGCAATTATTATATACAAGAAAAAATATTGACTTATTTCAAATAAACCTTCACAATGAAGAAGAGTCGAGTGACTCATGTTATTCCAACCCCTTATCCCCCTAGGACTACAATCCTTTGCCGACCGCTTCCCATCATAATCCATCGCCTCGTACAATTCTTTGATTTTGTTTGTTCATAAGAGTTAGGGATATTGGAATCCATTGATAATGAAACTCTCCTTCTCTTGGGATTGAATTATGATCCGATTTTGTAGTGTCAAGAAACGTAAGCCGCTGATCTACGAATGATAAGTTAAGGTGAGTCCGTATGCCCTGCCCCGGCCTCCCCTAACCCAAAATTCGTTCCGGGCATATCTCGTCTTCTGTTAAACCAAATCACACAAAATTTGATGTGCATCTACAGAATGCTGATAACAACGGGGCCACGGATCCGAATCGGGAATAAGTGATGTAATTCCGACGTTCCGAATGGATTTCGGAACCATGCTTCCGCACGGTTGATCCGCGTGAGCAGACAACGTCAGGAGTATGTTTTGTAACTTGCATTTTCCGCAATTATTGTGACATTTGGCTCAGTGGTCCCGTTTTTGCCAACATTTTGTAGATGCACATCAAATTCCGTGAGATCTTGTTCAGTAGAAGTCGAGATATTTCCGGGACGGATTTTGGGTTAGGGTAGGCGGGGGGTGGGTATTACGGTCTTTTCTTGTATCTTTTCTCTGCTACAATCCTCAGTTTTTTTAACGTGTCCATCTTCATCGACTTTGATGATTCCACGATTTTTCTCACTTAACTGAGGGAGGATATGTAGTACTGATTTAGTGAAAATCGTTCACTTCGAGATTCTGCATTCTTATGAAACTATGAGCCGACAGTTATGCCTTTTGAGACTGTATTTGGATCCCTCACATGATCCAAATGGGATAACAACGCGGTTAATTTCATTCGAATGTCGCTTTAGAACTACGAAAATGATGCTTTCTACTGAAATTGATTCCTTCCTAGTTTCCTAGCTTAGTGTTGTTATGGATACAATAATCGATTTCAGAGAAGTGAAATGGTAATGACCCGAAATTGAAAGGATGTAAAAACGCGGTTTATATTTCCAAAACTATTTACAGTAAACCATTATAGTTCATCCTACGCAGGATATGTAATTCAATTCTGAATATTTTGCAATTTTCTATCCATGAAGACGTTCACGGGACTCACCGGTGCACAGTGGCAATTCCCGCTGGATCATTCAAGGGAAGATCGCTTGAGCAGGGACGACTTACAGGAATCAGACTGCAAGAGGTTGGATATTTTTCACACAAGTGGAGCATGCTTTAGTATGAGATAAGTCAATCACATCGAATGAGGAAGTATACCGCAGTGCAATCGTAATAGTCAAAAACAAAATCTCCCGTAATATTGGCCCATTGTAGCAATTGCGTCAACTTGAGAGCGATCCTCTCCTACTAACAAAAAAAATAAAAGCCGATCATGGCCATCATCTTTGCGACCTCTCGTTCGCTTCGTTGTTACGAGCTTAAACTCCGTAGGCCTCGTGCCAACAATGGAACGCATTCAAAGTTGATCAAGCTCGCCGGAATCATCAAGCTGGGAGTCAATTTGGTCCTGGAGTAGCAACAGCAGCCAAGTCAGTGGGCAATTTGAGCGCTGCCAAACTAGCCGCAACGCAGTTAGCTCACGCCTCCGAACTTCATCATTCGCCGCTCACACTCTCGGAGACTCAATGATGTTTCGGGCCTCGTAATAACGACAAGGCGGTCGCGTACGCCTCGTGCACAGGCTTCCCTCTCTCTCTCTCTCTCTCTCTCTCTCTCTCTCTCTCTCTCTCTCTCTCTCTCTCTCTCTCTCTCCCTCCCCCCCCCCCCCCCCTTTGGGGCTGCACGTCACTCGCGGCGTGTGTGATAGTGGGGCAGCAGTGTGAGGAAGTGAGAGAGAGGAGCGCTTATGAATTCACGCCAAGATAACTTACGACTGACGCAATACTGTACCTCACGAGCATTACAGAGAGTGAGAGAGAGAGAGAGAGAGAGAGAGAAACCGTGGCCCGCGCCCCCGAGATATACGCGATTTAAAGTTTTAGCTGCCACTTCCAGGCTGGGCGGTTCCCTTTCATCCTGCCGCCGCGCCGTAGCTTCCGCTCTTTTGGCACGCCGCTGTCCATGAGAGAAAGCAACCCTTCTTATTCTCTTTCTTCTTCTTCTTCTTCTTCTTCTTC
This sequence comes from Eretmocerus eremicus, assembly GCA_030522705.1. Lineage (NCBI taxonomy): Eukaryota > Metazoa > Arthropoda > Insecta > Hymenoptera > Aphelinidae > Eretmocerus > Eretmocerus eremicus. The sequence continues at coordinate 5,305 of JAPYYZ010001129.1, forward strand.
TTCTTTTCCTTCTTCTTCTCCTTCTATTCCCGCCGAGTCGGTCTCGATAGTTTATTCGAGCCGCGAAAGCCGAGCGGGAAAGAGGCGTTGCTCCTCGGCCGTGTGCACGCGGTCGAGTCACGCGACTGAGCTCGCAAGCTCGCTCGAGGAAAAATATTTAATTGAGCGACTGCATAAGCCGATCGCGCTGCTGCCGTCCTCTTCTTTTTCTGCTTTTGCTCTCCATATTCCTCGACTCCGTAGTCGGGCAACTTTTCCGACCGAGCCTTTGCGAAAAAACATCGGCCAGACCGTCTATCCGGCACACGACTCCCGCTTAGCGCGTTTGTACGTGTGTATAAACATGTATACGCGGTGACGGTAGCGGATCGAAGCGGAGCAAGCCTGCTTTCAAGTTTTCCTTTGGGGATTTTTCGTTTCGCTTCGTTGCGCATTCCCTAACAAACACGATTGTTAAACTTCCGCTCTCGTGAAGCAACTCGATTGCCGAGAACCGCTTCTGCGCTCTCAAAAGTTATTCCACTCGGGGCTGGCCCATTTGTAAGATCACAGAACTCCTTCGTCTTTGATCATGATTTTCTCTTCGTCTCCAAATTACCTTTGATTTATTCAGGAGTTTGTGGAATACTTCCTGATCTCTCAACTTCGCGACGTTGATTTTGTTTTTGAGCAATACTTCGAACTTCCGTGAGCTCTAGAACACAAGCACTTCCAAGTCCTTACTTCATCTCACAGCTTCTACTTTGAATTTTCATCTGTTCCGCAAAAGTCATGGAGGGGACTTTCATGTGTTGAATGATTCCTGTAGGTACATTTTGTATCTTTATATTCTGAGAGTTGAACAAGTCCCGATCAAAAGAGCATAAGTTTATTTCGGATTTTGAATATTGAAATACGAGATTGGAAGACAGTTCCTTCAATGATCATTCTCCACTATTACTATTTCGGTGTCGTGCAAGTGGACACTCCTTTGATGCACCTTGACAGGACTTCTTTTAGATGATAATTGTCGTGGGAAGCAACCCGCAGGGCAACAATTCAATAATCAAGAGCCAAGAAGGCCATTTACTTTCTTGACTAAGAGAGTACAATTATGAATGACTTGGGTCTGGAAGATTTCTGTTGATTTCACAGTGAGGATGAAATGGAGAGCGGGAAACCTGCCATGGCGATCCTATTTTCAAATGAAATAATATAGAGACAGGGGGCCGACCGCTGTGTTTAGGAGGATATGACGCTCATCCACCAGGAAAGTCTTTATTGGATGTGAATTTGAATACTGAGTTATCACGATTTGAAATAAAATACGCTGCTAAGAGAGATTAGCAGAATGCTCTTTCAAAATGGCTCCAAAAATCACATTCCAGGAATATCCATCTTTATAATATATTCATCTTAAATTATATGCTTCAAGATGTGAAAGATGCGACTAACTGAACAGTGCAGAGAAGCAAAACTTCAGGTCAAAGATGCAATGGAGAAGACTAAGACTCGAAACAACGTAAGAGAGGGTACAAATATTATGATTGACAATAAGTTGAATATGAATTTTTTTCCACCAGTGAAATTATAAATTTAGAATTGTTTTAAAATGAAAGGGAGGTTAGAGGAATTTTCTGAGAATAGTTCTACTTCCAGGAGATCAAAATAGGCTGGTAGTAAGGTTTTTCAGCTTTTTTAAAGGGAAAGAAGAGGTTAGAGGATTATGAGGGAATTACAGATTTCTCATTTTTTCAATGCAAATGGAGGGTGGTAGAAATTTCTGATAGTCGGATTGGATTCAAATGACGAAATTGAGTTGAGAGTAATTTTTCCAGATTTTTGAGAAAAGATTCAGATAAAATGAATAGTTAAGGATGAAATAATAATAATTGTTAAGGATGGAATGAAGATTTTATGAATTTTTCAATTTTGAAATAGTCGTTCCTTAAAAGCTTGTAAATTAAGATGTATTGAAAATTGAGAGCTGGAAATGGACTGGGCTCATGATATAATGGTCCCGAAAAAATGTGTAAAATTTGGGAGTCAACGGGTGAATGGTGTGGGGGTTTTCGCGAACAAAAAATTTGAACAACACATACACATGCACACACAGATTTGGAGGTACACGTCCATAAATCGATTTCGTCCGAAAGGATTTCGGTCCAGAAACCATCAGCAAGCAAGTTCGGTGCTGTAAAATACTCCCAAAATATAATGGAGAGAGGCGATCTTAGCAGCAGCGCAAAATTATTATGACCTTGGTAACCCGAGCGGTCTCGTTTGATTTGGCTTCCCACCAACGTTGAGTCAGCTTCGACGTTTCTCTGGTGAACTTGTGACGCTGGATGGGCCTGATCTATTTTCCTCTCGTAATTCCGTCTGATTGCAGTTCGCAATACAGCATATTCCCACAATTTCGGTTCAATTTTGAAAGATTCGCTCTGGTCTGGCGAGCTCTCGCAAAATATGAGTGGGCACAAAGAGCGTGGCGATCAATGCCGCGCCTACTCGTAATCTCGCGGCCGTTCATCCACCGAGGCAGCAATGAAAACGGCCCGAGTCCGACGCAGAGATTGGCCTACGAAACGGTACTGTGGTCAGAGGCCGCTTTGCGAAGCCGCCAATAGAGAGTGGCTCATGCGAGACGAGCGCAACGTATTAATTGCGAGTGCGAGTGACAAGTATGCTCGCGATCTGCGTGAAAAACACGGCGGCGCAAAGCGCATTGTCAGCGCCAGCCAACGCGGGTGCTCGTGACGCAGCGCTCTCGCTTCAGAGCTTCGTGAATGAATACGCGAGCTGAAAAGAGGCCCGCAGGCTCGCTCGATCGACTATAGCTCATTACTCTCATCTCGCTTCGCAACGAGGCCGAGCGGTTATCCGCTTAGCTCTCTCGCTCCAAATACGAACATCTTTCTCGCTCGAGACTCTCTCTTTCTCTCTCTCTCTATCTATCTGCATTCTGCTTGGATCTACCCGAGACGTTGCCGTTCCATACTATCGTTGCAGAACTATCGTAGCGTAACGCGTGACCTCTCGATGTACGTCTCGCATAGAGCGAGGGAGAATTAGCGAGGCGCCTCTCCGCGAGCGTGGAGCACGAGAAAGGGGTGCAAATCCTCTTCGCCGAGCAGCGCGCGAGAGTTTGGCAATGGAAAACTTGACGGAGAACTCCATCTGCGTGGATCCCGCTTCCTCCCTCTCGCCTCGTAGGAGTCGGGATAAAAATGGGCTGCTGGGAAAGCCGAGTGGCGCGCGTCGGCTCTCGAGATGCGTTCGCGTGAGTTCCCTCGCTCGGCAAGATTAAGATGAAAGGGAGAGAGGCAAAGTTGAGGTGCGTTGCTGCCGCGCCTCGATCTTGCTCGTTCCTCACGGAGGTATTTTATGTAATAACGTGGATATTAGATCCGGTAAATATCTTGATAAAATGAACGACGGACGGATCTTCAGTCCGCTGCCATCGTCACCTCCGCTTCAATTTGTGAATTCGAACAAGTTGGAGGAGGAGCCAGCTCCCTTGCGCTCGCTGATGGCATAATTCGCGAGCCGCACGGGGCTCGATCATTGTACGAGTCTGTTTTGTAGGGATATTTGCACTTGCTCAAACTGGCGTAATTAAAAATTGCTCCATCACGAGAAGAGCCAGCGTGCCAAGCCTCCTCGGCGAAATACACGATGCAGTTGTTTACAAAGTGCAAAATTGGTACTCTCGTTCGCAATCTGTTGAGAATCTACGCCGGAATTTTCTCCTCTTGGCCTGATTGATCATAATTACGCGCTGCTGAAACTTTTCTAGATCGCGTGATGACCTCGTTCATCCCAAACAAGCGCATATCCGACCGAGAGCTAAACTATTTTCTCTTGTTCTCGCAGAGTTTTTTACTCGCAGAGTGAAGAAGTTTGTGAAAAATTGATCGCCCCTCGCCGCATTCCCCTTCGGGATCCGTCTTCATACAGAGTCTCTCCGAGGGTTCGGGGAATTTCCCGCGAAAGGCGAATTTCATTCGCTCCACTCGTTGATCGACTACGACTGCGTTGCCAAGGTATGCCACCCCATCGCTCCCACGTATCAGTCCCGATCATCTCAAGCCAGAACCCTCGATCCGAATTGTGACAGCCCAGTGAAACTTTTCCCCCGCAATCTCAACTTTCCCGTTACCGGGCCAACGTATAAGGATCTGATTAGTCGCCGAGACAGGGATAATAATTCACATCATTATCTCTCCGGAGAGTCGAAACTTTGAAATTCGAATGAGATTCATTCTTGACCTGATTATTCCTGCGCATAATCCCAGCGAGTATCTCTCAAAACATCACGGGATTATGCATTCGAAGAAGCGCTTGTAAAGGCTGCGATGCCGATAAGCTGCAAATGAGAAAGAGCTCAGGCGCTGTGCTTTACATTCAAAGTGGAAATGTACGAGTTTGGTCAGACATCGAGAGAAATCCGATAAGCAAACGGCTAGCGCTATTGGATATCGAACGCGGATAGTTGCGCGTTGGTCGTGCAAGTAGTGCATCGGAATACTCATTAGACAAACGAGTATCGCACCTGCTTGAGAAATACGATCGCGAGTGGCGAGAGAGAGGCAGAGCAAAGTCTGCGCAAAGTTGCTCGTAAATATCAATGAGTAGGCGACGGGGCTTTAGTTGCGCAGTAGTATGCCTAATTTAAAATTAATTACCCGAGAGGGAAGGTCGCGCTCGCGCTCGAGTTGCCAAGCCCAAAGTTGAGTTTAGCCAGTCTTCCTGGCAAGCTAGGGTATAGAATACAAATTCTATCGCGCCTCCTCGCGCCCTGCACTCTCGCCCTCCCCATCTCTCTTTCGTTGTCTCTGCGACGGCTCTACGCTCTGTAGCTCTGCGCTGCGACGCGTCTTGTGCAAACGCGAGCTCGTCGCTCGGATGAGACGGACGCGGTCCCGATAATTTCGATGAATATGTACAAAGCACTGGAGCATCTGGGACGCGAGTGTTGGCTCGAGTCGACTAGAGCGCGCGCCGAGTTGCGTGAATGGAAAGGGAGCGAGAGTGGAATGGCCGCGGCGGGCGCGAGAGACACGCTGCAATGTACTAATGCGGACTAACGAGTGTACGAATAACAATGCTCGTTATGAGGCAGTGCTCCGGGCGCAGCGAGCGCACCGATCTAACTTCCCGCCGCGTATAAATTCCCATCGAGCGCGCCCATTCGATTCCGCGTCGAAGAATTGGGCAGCCGCGCGAGCACAAAGAGATACGGCTGAACGAGGTAATTGCAGTTTTCATGCAGCTATCAATTATCGAGCTCGATGAATTTTTGAGCGGTGCATTAGCGAATGGAGAGCAGCAAAATGGCGGCACTGGGAGTATCGTCTGCCCCCGATGTCATTCGTGAGATATGAATGTAAAGTATCGCCGAGTGCGATAGTCTGGCTTTTTGTTAACCCTCCTTTGCTGGTAATTTTTTTATTTTTCTATTTCTTTTTGTTAATGCATTCTCAATCTCTTCTTGAGGTTATTTTGCGGGGCCTACAGTTTTAGGTGGGTTCCAAACCACCGAATCCATCAAAAAGGCGCTTATGAAAATTCACATTGGTGCCGGCCGGGATTCGAACCCTGGACCTCCTCCGTTGAAGCCCAGGACCTCATTCACAAGGTTGCGGTGGCTTCCTGGTTATTTTTTATGAAGAATGTTCTGCTCATGAAGGTGATTGGAGGAATGGCTTAGTGTGGGCCCTAACAAGCATTTTAGATGAGGTGTAAGTCTGGAATCTTGATGAAAGCATGGAAAGTGGTAAGATTTATGTGAATCTCTTGAAACAAATCTGGAGTAGCGAGTTACTTTCTGATGAATCTAGCTCTCTCCATCATCTAAATTCAGAAGTTTGATGTAAGTATGATTCCGATTTTTTCTCATCACTCGCCCCTTTCTTTCCTATAAACTGAAACGTTTTGGATGTAGGTTACACATCCAGCGTATTTGGGTTGGGTTGTATGAATACATAAGTAGCCCATTCGTTTTCATTCTTTCAGTATCGCAACACTAAACTTCTTTATAATCAGTCGAGCACGTACCACAAAACCAAAAACACGAGCGATATCTTCTCGTAATTGCATGGACATTTTTTCATTTTCTTTCTTCTTTCAGAAAGTTGAGTTAATAATCGATATTGATGACTTCGTACATCCATTCGTGGAATGTGTGTGCAGTGTGACAACGCCGTCACTCAACTGACCTTCACTAAACCCAATAAAATGTCCGTCTGACTATTCCTCGATCTACACTACTCAAGCCGACAGAGTTGATTCCATTAAAAAAGTCACCTGCTACGCACACGACGCTAATAGATGAGAACTCATCTGTCCCAAAGGAGAGGTGCAACCAAGAATCACCCCAGGTACCAAACCAGCTGAGTCTCGACATCGCTGCTCGATCCCATCCGTTCGCCATGCAAGCTGCACCATCAAATCAATTATTTCGGTACGCAAGAATCGCCGACGCACCAAGCAATCTCGCACCAAACGAAGATGTAGCGGTCGGATAATGAAGCACTGGGAGCTTCTCCGAGTGACGCGATGCAATCAAGCCCAACATGATCCTCGCGCGTGTCGATAAGAGGCCGTGGCTGGCGCAGCTGCCTGCTCTGTCTCTGCTCTCTCGTCAACGCTGCCGTGAAAATTAGCTCGAAGCCATCCCGGCCTCGCGTCAATCGTCAATTGTTGCGCCCGTGGCGTGCGCGATCGCGCAAAATCAATCTCCGCGCCGACGTCGACACCGACGCAGCCGGAGTAGCGACACGCGCGCGCCTAGAGCCCCGTTTGACGGCGAAATTGAGCCGCTCGAGTGGCGCGCACAGGAGCCCCGTAAATCCACACACGACGAGCGCGTGCATATACAGATCATCGATCGAGCGCGTAATCGCTTGGCTCGCGAGCTATACGCAACCGGCCTCCGTTTGAGAGCGCGCCAAAGAGGCTCTGGCTGCGGCCGCGCACGCGATCCCGGCCGAGGGAACAATTAATAAGCGTCGTGGACGCAAGGCCGCGTGACGCCGGATTGAAAGCGCGGCCGGAGTCGTGGCCGCCGCGGAATGGGAAAACTTTGAGCTTTTGAAATTTTTGCGGCGGGCCTTGGCGGCCAGGAAGACGCGCGAGGGCCCTCGTATCAAGCTCGTTGCGGGAGAGGCTATCTAGGGTTACCGAGGCCACCGCCCCTCGTACTTTGCACTTTGCGCAGGAGTTTGCAGCTGCCCGCGTTTACTCGTTCGGCGCCCCGCTGCTGCTGTTGCTGCGCTTCTTCATACTATATCTTGGCTCTCGGCTGGAGCAGCAGTAGTTTTACCTCTCATCCTCTCGTCTTCTCCCATATTATTACTGCGGCATTCCGCTCTTTCGTTCGAGGCGTGGGCGCGGACCGCTATCTGTTTTTTTACCCTCGTTATCGGTGGAGAATGAATTTTGCGAGGCGCGCCTCGGCCGAGGGTGGAAATATTTACGAACTAGAAGCTCTGTAAGCCATCCCGGCGTCTCGCGTGGACTTATTCAACCGCGAAGCTTACACACGCTCGCTGAATATTTGGATGGATTGTCGCGTTAAATCATCAACCCGTCACTCATCTCGCCTGAATGAGATACAAAGTAGACAAATACGCTTGCGCTATCATATACGACCTACGAAGGAGGTTTCCGGGTACTATACTTCCCTTTATCATCATAATGGGAGAAGGCTCTGGAATTTTTTGAAAGTTTGAAAAACTTTATCGCATCGTTGCCCAGTTTTATGTTAGATGAATCCTACCCCATCACCTTTCTTCCAAATATCTCCCACTACTCTCAGTTATTTTATCTTTAAATCATCAGTGAGGATTTCGATGATTTTACCGACGTTTTTCGCACTCCAATCATACACTATCCTCATTCTCCACTCATCGTTCTATTCTCATTCATCAGTTGTCATAACCATCCGGCTTCACTAATCTCAATCATCGCGAAGCCATATACAGTGCAAGTGAGTCTAGACTTGAAATTTACTCAATATTTGTGTTCGTCCATTCGATCTCAGTCTTCATAAAAAATCAAGCTTTCTTCCATATTACAGCTCTATCTAAATCCAGATTGAAATCCAACTTGTTGCTTCGTTTTTCAAATTTCTTGCATCTTCTTCATCAATCCTGATACAAATACATTTCTCCTCAGACCGCCGCGAAATTGACATCATATTTCATAAGTCTGTACCATAGATTCTAAATCTGACTCGTATTACTAGAATTATCACTCAAGGTTCCCCTTTCAAATGTATCTTCGAAATACGAGACTCTCGGTGAAAAATTAGATTATCACTCATTGATCACAGAGAGTACAGATGCAAGAGGTAGTAACTCGAAGAAGTTCAGCTCGCTCTGTTTTTTTTGTTACATGATTTACTCGATTATGAGGATAGAAAATCTCTTCTCCTTGCTCGATAGCAGAACCATCGTTGTCTATGATTAAGTTGAGTTTCATTTTCCTCTTGAATCTACTAGCATCGTAATTATCCAATTTCTGATTGATTGGGATGATCTATGAGAACAAAATTCGTCTTACGAACGTTGATCGAGTTTCCTCTTGGGGGTAACTCGATATCACCGAAATAATTGTCTCCGATCCGTATCGCGTCCACTCCTCCTCGAGGCTTATAACTTATCTAAAGTTTAATTGAAGTTACGAATGCATATCGGTTGAATAATTAGTACGCCAAAGTTTAAGTCCCGGACCAGTATATCTTCTGCATGCACCAATTAGTTACTGACCTGGTAATAACTCTGCCACTGGAGTATCAATTCAGACTTGATGATCTATTAATCTCTTGGGGATTGATTTCATCCATGAACAAGTATTCTTCCATAATCAATTTCGATTCCACCCAATTTCTTCATTTCCAATACGGAATGAATGAAAGCTCTCGGAAAATGTATAGTATACACAAATCTTGGTATTAGGTTTGATCTACAACAGTCGATGTGACATGTTGCATTCTGGAGCTGTAAAATAATTTGCTTCCGGTTGTCATATATTGCTAGACATATTGATCCATCAGAACAAATATCCATCACAGTCAAAATTCCAGTAAACTAGTACATTCGAGACTAATCCGTAGACTTTCCACGGTGACTCTAGTGGGAATCATTGCTTGATCTAAGAGAGCTTTCCTTGTTATGAGTCACCTAATGTTACGCTTCGTCACTTTTAATTCCAAAGGGCTTTATTGAACATGATTTCGAGTGTGATCAAAAGAGAAATAGGTTTCAATCATCATGAAAGATACTGGCCACACTAGCTCAATTTCGGGTTGTTCACGCGCTACTATGGCACTTACAGCCTTGCAAGATTTCGCAATGCGTAGTGCTATATTTCTAGAATCCGGCATATCCTTTCAAATCCAAACCTCCTCATCATTTCGGAGAAATTAATTGGAGACAGTGTCGAGTGATCCCAATCGCCGCACATCAGATAACTCACGGCGAGGAAAGCATATCAAAATGTGCAACCCACTCAACGCGATAAGATCTGCCATTAATTTGCGACCGTCAGAGCCGAGCCGAATGCTATTATTGCCCAATGGATTCAGGCTCGCTTCTCGAACAATGCGCCGCAATTGCTCGCGATCTATTTCCATCAGCGGGCACCGGCGGAGAGCGCTATACGGGCTGCGGCGGCTCGCGTGCGCTCCGCTCTCTCCGCTCAGCTCAAATAGATCCACGTGCACTCGAATCGCTGCTCGATCGTTGATTTACTGGATTCGATTTCCCGCAGCGCCGCCCCAACTCGCGACGCATTATTTGTCCCGCTACGACAGATTTGTATAGCATTATCTTCGACGGAGCGTAATAAGGAAGGAAGCCGAGCTCCTCGCTCGGAATTTCGAAATTCCCGGGTCAGCGGAGTTAGGATCTCGAGCGAGCGAGCCACCTCTGTACTCCCTGCTCGGATAGCAGCGAGACACACGAGGATCTCCACCATTGTTCGGAGGGCTGCAGCGATGCGTAGAAGCTCGGCCCCGCGGTTGTAGGTCTCTCTGGAGTACCTCGCAATGCGGACGGCGAAGGTCAAAAAGGCGTCCGGAATTGGCGAGAAGGGAGGGGGAGAGAGGGAGAGAGAGAGAGGGAGAGAGAGAGAGAGAGAGAGAGAGAGAGAGAGAGAGAGAGAGAGAGGATCCTCGAGGGCTGAAGAGTCCGCGCCGCGCACGATTGGCATCGTCTCGAGTTTCACTCGACTAGTCGAGCTTCCATCCGGCGGGGCTTTCGACTTTCTACTTGAATTTCTTTCAATTTATCATCGGGGCTACTCCTGCCTTCTCCCGTTCTCGGCGCGCGAGCCGGCCTCGCCCAGCGCAAACTCCACAAATAAACGTCTGCTCCGTCGGGGTTCGTCGAACCATTTCTTTTCGATGACCTTCCTTTTGTTCACCTCACATTCACCGGGAGCAGCCAGCGAGATTTATTGTCCCCGGCGCATCGGGCCTCGTTTCGCCCGAGTTCCCATTTGCTGCTGCTACTGCTGCAGCCTTATCATAATAAGAAAATGCTTCCTTAACAACTTTTGTCCGACGCGGAGTCACGAGTTTCCAGAGCCGCGAGCTCTCTCTCTCTCCCTCTCTCTTTCTCTCTCTGCCCACTTTTGCAGAAGAAGAATGGACTCTTCTTACGGAGACGCTACTCAATGCCAAGAGACTTTGAATATCCGAATGAAACTTTGTGTCGCCATTGACACAAGACTTTCTCACAGCATTCAACCAGAGAAACAGAAGCTCGTCTTGCGAAAACACAACGATCATTGCGATTCGCCCGAGGCCTCCTCAGGAGAGCGCTCATTATCGCGAATCGTCCAAAAAAATCTCCACATATATTTGTTCAAATCAACGAAAAAATTCTGAAAGAGCAACTAGAGCCTCTGAGCGAGGATATGGGTCTGAGCAAAGGCGACCACGAAAATAACAGGAAGGGCTAGCCCTCCATCATCTAGATATAACGTATTCTGGACAGCCAAGAGTCTATTCTCGTTGCATATGTAATTGTAGCCGTATCGCACGAGCCGCTCTGAGCCGGGCACGGGACGAGGGTCAACAAATCCTGCCGTGACAGCCAGGTCAGATAAGTATACACAATGGGTAAGCCCAAGATGGTATAACGATCACGAGATTAGCCCGCGCATGTCCAGGATGCATTTACAAATCAAATAGCGTCGCATTCGTCGTCGTCCCGCAAAGCTATACGTGACTTGTTTCCATATTTATTCGTGGAAACGAACGGCGATTTTGATAAACGGCATCGTGTATATTTGAAAGAAGCAGCTTATCGATAAGGGGCATCGTTTGGTCCCGCATCGCAAGAGGAGCATAATTTTACGGATCAAGCTTGTTAGCGTTTCCTAGGTATGACGATGGCGTGCGGAATATTGATGTATAGTTCCCATTAAATTCTCGCTCTTCTTCGAATCTTCCCCCGGATGATGTGTGCATCTCAAACGAAGAAACAATTTAGTTGAAGTCACGGGACTTCGATCATCGACTACAAAGGGTCTTCAATTCTCAGAATATTTGAAAGGAGAGCACAAATTCTTCAAATGCTCAACCAGTAAGCTTCTCGAGAATTGTGCAAGGTGAAATTCAGTAGGAAGGATCAAAAGATACCCTTTATCCGTGAATGATATTTGAACAGGCTTACAAAAGAATGTTGCACTCTCTCCCTTCAATAACGTTCCACTATTTCGAGGCTAATCATCTCGCCTCAACTCATCATAGTTTTGAATATAATGAAAATACCAAATGAAACGCAACTTTTCGATAGTTACAGTACATTATTGAATTAACGTCCTCGTTCGATACCCTTCAATTTCTTGAGCAAAAGCACTACGCTTAATTCTTCTCAGTGAATTTTTTTGAAAATCATTCCAAAAAATTCATTCAACTGAATTCATTCCACTGATCTGGGCTGACTCCTGAAACTCTCATCACACTTTGTAACAGGATCACGGCTCAAGACCAGTTAATCGAGTTGAGATGAAAATCGATCAATCACTCGATACTCTTGAAATTAAATATCCAAGTGCCTTAACTTAGTTTACGCTTGGCTAAAGTGCTCTCAGCGATCTTCACCAAGTTCAAGAATCTAGCAGCTATCGTTCGAGGTCCTGCAAAAACTTCATCGCTCGAGGAGAGTATCCCCGAGTTACGCGATATCGTCACTCCTTTGCCGAATGCGATGCAGCGACAGCGCTGAAAAAAACTGCATAATCGCAAACACCAGCGTCGCCGCATTTCATTTCTCGTCACGCGTGCTCGAGTCATCGCACTTTACCCTCTCGAGTCGAGTGCGCCACGGAGGAGTGAATTACCCAAGAGCCAGGCCAGATCGACATCTGCAGCGACGGCTAATAAAGAGGCGGAAGCTACGGCATCGCGCTCGGCTCCTCACAGCCGTTGACATTTCTTGCAGCGCCTTTGGAGACCGGACTGTGCCGTCGTCGTCGCTCCACGCGTCCAAAGAGACAATATAAGGCGGCGCCCGTTACCAGCTTCAGAAGCTCTCGCGCAGTCGACTGCCTCGTGTACACGGTAAGCCGAGAGCTCGTCTCTCTGTTGCGTCGCTCGAGCTTTAATGCGAGACAGACCGAAAGTGTATTCATTCAGAGTCCGCGCGACAAGCGCCAAAGAATCATGAACAATTCGCCTCCGGGCTCTGCGCGTCGCGAGATCCACCTGACCGCCCCGTGCAGAGCGATTCTCTTTGCGCTGTCACCTGAATTTTCGTGCCAGTTGCTCTGTCGCGAGTATTTTCTGCAATATGGAATTTTTCACGCTCTCAGAACTGCCTCTTCTTTTTTCTGCCAGCTACTTGCTCCAGTTATGAATTCTCGAGTGGCGTTCACGTCGCTACACTTCATCTCGAAGTAATTTTTTGACCCATTTCTTGGCACTTGCAAAAAATTCTTCGTTCTCTATCACCCAACATTGGAAAACGGCCCTGTTGAATTTCAAAACCTCGAGAAGAGCCACTCAAGATTGCAGTTTATTAGAAAATTCGCTTCCGCCTACATTGGAACTCGATTAAATAAAGTATACTCGCAAAGAGTTCTCGTCACCAATTAAATTGTGACCTCGAGTACCCGGATAAAATTCTCATGGATATCATATGTCCTTCATTCATTGCTTGAATGATGATAGTTTATAATTTGAAATTCTAAAGCAGCCAGCTCTTAGCCTTGCTGAATAATTTTGCAATCTTCAAATCCTAGTTTGCGATAGAAACTGCACATTATAACTCTCACAAAATCCTGATTTCAAAAATCAACATGTTGAACATTTAAGGCTCATGTATAACTGATGATATGTATCCCGCATGTGCTAAGAGCTATTTACACAGTTTTAACTAAATTAGACTGCGAAATCAGTAGTCTTTCCTCGTCAATCAAGCTATCAATCAATGTTCAAATAATCTTCAGAATTCTCTACATATAGAGACGGATTATGCCTCTGTGGAATCACACGCGATAACCTCGATCGAAGGTGTATATACACGTTTCATGACTCAAAGAGAGTATGCTTAAGAGTCGAGGCCTTGGATACTGGGGTATAATCCCGGGGGAAGTGAGTGAGGCATGAACGATCGTCACGAAACTCTCTTACCTTTGCGTGCGATAGCCGCGTATTGATTAGATTCCCTGATTATAATAATCCGGTATATTGCTCTGGCGAACCAAACTTCTCAGATAGGGTAATATGATTCATATGCGCCTCGCATGATAGCACTGTATGCGAGCTTATTTCTCCATTACTCTGTGGCCTTTGTTAATTTTGAGTAAGCCTTTTGAGCATCGCAATAAATTTGATAATTTTTTCCTCTGAGTCAATGGCGGAGTTTGTTTACTCCCATTCCTCTTACTTCCTCTTGCATCTCTGATCTTTTGAATCTGTGATTCAATATTGACTATCGATTTCAAACACGCGAGACTTTTCAAAGTCAACTAAAACTTTAAACCTTACTCGAGCATTTTCCGTTTGTTCGTCGAATATAAAGTAAGCTCTCGCATACTTCATATTCGTCCTATCTCGTAACATTTACCATCATCTCTAATCCGAACATCTGTAAATGTTGGTCCTAGTTCATCCAATCCACGATGAATAAAGACCGCACAAAATATATTCATGGTTCCTCATTAAAATTTGGAGACGACGAGTCGCACGAGGTCGTGAAATCTGGCTACCGTGAGTCATAGCTTGGTCACCCCGAAACCGTCGTTAATCAGAGGGAGGCAAGAAAGTATCCCGTCCGAGTAACAAACACTTTTATAGCGCGGGATAGAATAACGACGGAGGGTGAGAAGAGAGGAACAGCAAGAGACCGGAAGCGGAGCAACGAGAGCGTTTCATAGGGGCTGTAAAAATGGCGTATCGAGAGAGGAGAAGAAGAACTCAGGCGCGATGTCGAAAAATTTCCGAACGCTACCAACACAAGAGCTCAACCCTCGCACGTATCGCATTTGAACAAGCGCCTACTCTGGCAACAGTTCGCGCTGCGACGAATCATCGAGTGCGGCGTACGCGACCCGATTGATATCCTCCGCGCGAGGAAACGAGTCGAGAGGCACGGCACACAGATCGCTCTCGAGAGTATTTCGTCTCTCGCGCATCGCGAGCAGGCTCGAGCGGGCGATCGATAAATTCCGCGCGCAAGTGGCGTCTCGATCGAGGGCCTCGAGCACACACGGCCGGGATCTCGATCGGAATTCTCCGGCGCGTTTTTCTATTCCGCCGAGCGCCGAGAGAATGTCGCCCCGCTGAATTAATCTAGGCCTCGCTCGGTCGATGCCGCCTCCCCGAGGCTCGCTCGAGCGAGCTAAGTGAGATGTACGACGCGTAACGAGCTCTGGACTCCATGCTCGTCACTTTTTCGCGCGCTCGGCCGGCTCATGCACTCGCCTCGATCCTCCATCTTGCCAACGTCCTGCCGCGCTTGGACGCCCGTTTTTCTCGGCGCGTCGCTGGCATGGACTGTTTTGGCGCTGTTCGGATATACCTTGACCGTCTGGAGCGGAGAGCGCCGAAGATCAATGGATAAAATATCAGCCCGTCGCTGGTAATTCTCCCAGCCGGCGAAAAGCCCGTGTCTAGGCCTTGTAGCGAGTGCTGGCCTCTCAATCGCGTGGCAGCCAATGAATTGCGGATTTCTCTCGAGGGTGGAACTACCCTCGCGACCCTTGATCGATCGATTCAGCCATTCCGACGATCCCGTCTTGGTGGAGCTTCTTTATTACGTCGCCATTACTTACAAAGAAATGCAGCCTTCTTGAGTCGAGGAATGCTCGTTTGTCGTCGCGTGGGCTCCCAAAATGATTTTTTTAGGTCGTCATGACAAAGATGAACCTGATATATTTCGTATTCCAAAAGAGCTTCCAATAGCGAGGTGATGTAATCCATCACATTATTCAATAGCGCCCAATGAAATGATAATCAATTGAATCGGACATCCGATATTTTCATACAATTTTCAGTGATCCATTAGCAATTGGTAAACAACGGACGAGAGCACACGTGTGCCTGAATAATTAATGGATTCATAACAAGGCCACGAGTGATTCATTTCGTCACTAATTAACGATTACAGGATGGGATGCATTTAAAGCAAACTCCACCTGCCCTCAATCCGGCGGTTTTCTCCGCGGCAAGGAATTTTCACTCGTTCAGCCGAGCCAAATGATTCTCTCTGGCGCATCGCTCTCGTTTGACGCAAACAAAAAGGACGGAGGCTCTGAAAGAAGGGAATTCCTTAATTGACCATAACGAGTCTCCGTCTCTATCGTTATAATGGAGAGAACTATTTCAACAAGGGTCGTAGGGTGTGGAGAGAAAGAGATAGAGAAAGTGAGAGAGAGA
>JAPYYZ010001130.1:0-17741 GCA_030522705.1 Eretmocerus eremicus
CACTCGCCGAACGAAAACCGATGGCGTTGCGCGAGGTTGCGTGGCGTTGCGTGTCGCGAGGGCATTGCGTGTCGTCCATTTGTAGACACACCCTAAAAGAACGGATCAAGGCGATCCAAGCTATCACTGTTAATGTGTACATTACGGTTGTAAGGGTTTCGCTGCGGTAATGAGGTCTTTTTCCTCCTTCAAAATCTAAGGTCTTTAGGAATGTTTAGCAAAAATGACAACCGGTCTGAAGTATGAATTTCATTTGAACCTAACAATGATCAACAATACACTTTATCCACTGCGCGGCCCGCATGCGCAGTGTTACCCATACGGGTGGATTATGATGGATTATTGGCCGTTGTTAGGGCCAAGTGGACTTCATACTTGAGACCGGTTGTCAGTTTCGATAAAGGTTAGAATTTTTAAGGACCTTAGATTCTGAAGGAGTAAAAAGACCTCATTATCGCGGTCAAACCGTTATAACCGTAATGCGTACATTAACAGGGACAGCTTAGGTAGCCTTGATTCATTCTTGTAGATACTATGAACGAAGGACTCTTTCGAATCATACGTAGATGAGATTGAATCAATGTCTACGCGACCTTTATTCAATTTTCAGTTTTTATCTCGATAAGCTTCGACTGAAACGAATTTTAGAATTTAGTTTGCCAGCGTCGTCCATCTTCCAACAGAGGATTTTATACTGTAGCAGGGAGTGATTGAGGAGGATTACGAGGTAAGGGGAGAGTCTTTAATTTCATAAAATTTCTCGATACTGCGTGCCACGATAATACGAGTGGCGACGGGAGGAAAAAAATTGGCCTGAAAGCAGAGAGCCGATCTCATTGTCCTCGCGTCGCTCTGATTCGCTACGTATGCGTGTGTTGCTCGAGTCGAATATTGCGAGTGTAAATATTATGCAGTATTGGCTACTATATGCTACGGAGTGCATTGTGCAGCACCGGGCGATAGCGAGTAAGAGTCTAGTCGACTTATGAAAGCTCCATCGCATATAGTGAGAGGAGATGCGACGGGTGTATTACGAGAAATGTGCTTGGCTTGCCTCGGTGTGAACTCAATTTCGCGAGCGTTTTGATTCGCATATGGGCATTTCCAGGGAACTCGATATTTTGGCTCCGCATTATTGATAGAATATCTTAGACGCCGTCAAGGGCCTTTCAAATCAGAAGGTAACGCTTATACGATGCCGCACTGCGATTGCAGAAGGTTTACATGCGAGCTCTGCTGTGCCCTTCGAGAAGTTCAAGGTATACCATCAACAATGCAGAGCAACCTCGAGAGCAGCAATATGTCGAGTTCGGTGGAAATGCCCATATGCGTTGGCTGATGTGCGCCTGATGATGCTCTCCCGTGCGCTCGGGTGAGTGTGAATGAAGGCAACGTACGAGTCACTCATCTATCGATTTTCCTGATGGAGGAACTCAAGCGCAAAGTGTCGGACTAATGATACGCGGCTACTCTCCCGGGGCGCAGCGCGCACGCCATCAGTTCTCTCCGCGCTCTCTTCCGATTCCAATTTATACATAGTACAAATGCGCATAAGACTTTTCGAGTCTTGAACGCCTATATACATACATACATACATAAATACGGGAGTCGCAGAGATGCGGAGCGGCGTCATATGTGCGCGCACGTGCATTCATTTCATACGTAGTGGCGCTGCGCGTATATGCAAAGCTCCGCTTCGATGTGGAGTGCGCGAGTGTAGTGCGATACGCACTCTCGGCGTGCGGAGCGTGTCATAATTTAAGTGGTACATGTTCGTGCCATTCGACTCTCTTGGCGAGGCATAACGGCCGCGAGGGAATTCCCAGGATACTTCTCCTGCCGCAGCGCGTGGGGCGTCTACGGCAGAGCAGCTACTGCGTCGGGAGCACGTAATGCATATACATAGGCGCTCGCTGCACTCGGGTCTCCTACACATCGCGCGCTTTGCAGTTTGCGCACACACTTGCACGAGGGCACAGGTGACGAGTCGCTCGGCGTTTCCGCGGCTGCATTCAGCGGCGAGCGCAGCACCCACATACGCAGCGCGCAGCAGCGGTTCTCTCGCGCTAGCCGGCCTCGCTCGCTGCAGCGCAGGGCCCGAGTGCAGCGGAATATTTCTTTCGTTTCGCGCCTTGCTCGCTTCGATTGCTGCTCCTCCCCCCTTGGCGAGCCGGCTGCAGGCTCCTCTTTCACACCGCGCGCCGCCGCCGCCGCCGCCACTCGCTCGGGGTTATATTCAACCACTTCATACCCGATGCACCGATGCTGCGCATTGACGCTGAATTTTTCTCCCCTTCGTGGCGCGGGGGAATTGCGCGAGTGGCGCCGTTGCCACTATACCGCTTCGCAGGGATCTGCGAGCGCGATTGAGCCCCGGCGTGCGCGGCGCGATGGAAAAACACCTCTCGGTCGCACGCCCGCTCGCAAATATGCTTCATGCGGGTACGCCCTCGCCAGCCGAAGCCGTTTATTCGCGATGATCCCCTCTCGATGCTGCACGCTCGACACCGATGGAGCTAGCCCACAGTCCCAATTGCAAACGCTCCCGCAACGCTTTTGAGCACGTAGATGTAGAATTTCGATGCCTGACTAGGCAAAATTCTGATGATTCCGATCAAGTTCGTTCAGAGTGGAACAATTGTGCTTTTCAAGAGTACGCTGTTCCCTAGTTTTCTCTGACATGTAGAGGGTCAACCTTGCGGATTACGGATTTGGCCGAAACTTTGAGAGTCATCTTGTTTCAGTGAGAAATGAAGATATCTCAGAGGATTTAGTCCTAGAGGCGTGAAGAATAGTCAAAATGTAGTAACATACACATTGCAGTTTTTTCCATTCTTTGAGATGCGTTTCTCAGAAATTGTTAATATTCATCTCCGAACAAGTTTTAGGTAATTCAATGAAGGAAGATAATTCCAAAATTCACCGATACCGAAAATCTACCGAAAAGATACCGAAAATTTAGAGGAGTAATAACCCTATATTCAGTGCAAAATATCTCAAAAAAACCCACTGAAATACTTTACGGAGTCGTTCTAGCAATATTTCGGGGAGAGAAACGCGTTTTAGCTGTTATTTTACTTTTGAATTGCACTAGAAAACTGTTCCAGGAACACAGGATCTTCATGGGAAACATGATAATCTTGCTCCAGCTAGATTTTCATCCAACAAACTGAGGAGAATATCAAGAAAAAATTCTAATCCTAAGGGGGGGGGGAGAGTTTAAAAGAGATTGGGTAATATATGATTCTCGGGTATTTGAGACTCTGAGACCACGTGAGGACCTCAAAAAAGTTTCTGCAAGTAGCCATTTGATAGGTTCTTGGACCACCTTTCACATACTTTTCAAAAAAATGAAATCGGTTGAGGTGGTCATGAGTCATACATAAGCAAAATACGAAAAAGAAGTTTCAATCCGAAGTTTTTCGACGAAATCGCTACATAGGCCTCAATCTGAGTGGAAAAAAAATTTTCAATCTAAAACCTGTGGGTTTGATCATTTATCAACATATTGAACCCATCAGAAACCTTTGGGGGACAAAAAAAATATCGGGAGATAAGTATGCTGAGTTGGCGCGCATAGCCTTTTTTGAAAGAAAGTTGATTTCTCACATACTCAAGATGATGTCTGGGAGAATTTTTGATCATTTCACTTTCTAAAATAGTATCAATAGGCGAATTTCGTATGATAAATTTTTCGTGCGCTTTGTTGACTATGCTCTTACAGACTCGTAAAATTTAGCAAGTTATGCAATGCCAGCGATAAACCGTTTAATTTATACGTTTCTCGGTGCTTTCGTATTTTTAGATGTGGAGTCCAAAAATCCTCGTAGTTTTCGGGAGGCTGGGGGGGGGGGGGAGGGGGTGGTCTGGGAAAAGACCACGGTAAGCCATGAGGGAGGAGGTGAAAAATTGATCATCAACGAGCTGCGTGCTTTGTGCACGTTCCCAAAAGCCCCCTGTAATTTCTCCGATTCAACCAATGGAACGTTTTACGAATGTAATACCCAATCTAAGATCAATTCTCTCAGAGTCTGGTTGGACCCTACTCCTGGAATCCAATAAATGAATTTCCAGCAATCAAACGGGTAACGTTGTTGCTGTCCCTGTAAAACTACATAAGATAAAATGTGACTTCACTAAAGAATGAACGTGAGGAGAATCTTGTCTATATTTTCTATCATTCTGCCATCTACTTTCAAGCATGTCGAGTGTATATGTTTGTGAGATGACTAAGTCACTTATCCTCCATCGGAGTCAGGGGAATTAAGGCCAAGATGAAAACTTGACAGTGAGGTACGTCACGTGTTTGCAAAACAAGATTTGCGGGGAGGCTCAACCCTTACACCTATTACACATTATCATAAGACCATTAGTCTCAAAGTCGAATCTCCTTGACTCAGATAGCTTGGTCATTTTCAAGAAAGATTTCTCGCGTCATCGGTCAAACGCATGCGAAAAAATTATGAAGACTCCATCTAGAACATCTGACCAATAACAGCGAGAAAGAGCCCAAGCATTATCAATCCAATTACTTTCAACTTTGTCACTGGACTGTTTTTCCAAGACCCCTCATTCACCGATTGGGTTATAACGTGTCGTTGTTGATGATAGCCCTTTGTGAGGTAAGCATGGCGTCTATTAACATCAAAGAAAGTCTGAACCCAAGTCATATGTGCCCCTTATTACCAATCGACAGACATTGACTATAGAGATATTACAGACTTTGTAGTATCTCTATGACATCGACACGTTTTTCACGGATGGATATCTGTCTACAACATTCAAATACTTAGTTGTTAGCGTCGACCGCTAGGCTAGTTTTGAAAATCCATAAATATATAACTTCTGATCTTTTCATAACGTGGTTTTATACTGACTTTCTAAAGCGCGCGCATAGTTACATCTTCAGTACTCCTCTCGATCTCCTGAATTATTCGAATCCTCAGATCGACAATAAGGCTATCATATATGCAGCGAATCCGGGACTAATGAAGTACCGTTGGTTAAAGCTAATTGTTCGCAGTTAGATATTTCATGCTCATTTCAAAACTTTAAAGCGTTCAGTTTGTCTTCTGCAATAGTCATCTATTCATTATAAAGTTGAAAACCGCCTGGAATATACGTAATTAATAACTGATAGAATTTATCGAGGCAATAAATTACGATTACGATATAAAGCGAAGAAGAAAGCTAGGTGGAGCTCTGTTACTGAAGGATAATCGATATTGACGTAAATGTTGTAAGCTCAATGGATAGAGAGAACGAGACACAGGAAGTTATGAAAAAGTGAGGAATAAATTAATACACGGGAGAGGTTGCTGTTTGAGGTTTAAAATTACTGGGTCATTGATGAGCCAAATGAGACTCTCTTCGGCTTTTGGCAAGGGCTATATAGTTTCGTATCACGGCGTATCCGCGCAAAAAGCATATGCATGGACTCTTGCAGAGGCATGTAATCTAGCTCTCAGCGACTGCAATGGAGAATAGAAAAATTATCGCGGGAAATGGGCATCGCATACGAAAGTGCCTCGACACAGGCGATCATGACTCAACTTCAGCCGAGTTTTGCTGACATGAGGAGAAAGTCATGCTGCAGCTCTGGAGAAACTGGCTGAATCCTCTCTCAATCGCCGGTTCACTGTCTTTTCACAGGCGATCCGGTATAACGTAGTCACGACATGCAAATGCAACGACAACAACAATAATCTCTACTGTGCGCGGCTTGCACTGTCTCCATCTGCTACCTCGCTCCTTCTATCTCTCCTCTGAAATGGTTGCTTGTATGCACAGTCTCCGTTTCTCTTTTCCGTCGCACATAATAGCTTCTGCACAGTGATATTTTTTCATCTCTCCGTGACTTTTGCTTGTTTCCTGTCTCACTATTTTCTCCAACTCATCAGTCCATCTTCTCCCTTGTTTCGTGATTCGCTGCTTGTCTATAAGAATTTGCAAAGACTTGGGCATTTGTTCCTCTTTTCAGCGCTTGCTCACCGTGAAAACGCTGATTCGCGCAATATGTCACTAGCTTTTTCTCGAGCTTTTCACTCTTGCCTCTTATCTGTCAAATTATTGATCACAATTAGCTGATGGAGATTCTAAAATTACCAATTGATATATGGTTTCATCGATTTAAATATGAATTGCGTTCCTATATATCCGAGTCTTATCGTGAATTCTGCGATCGGATGCGCGAATCAATGTTTATGGATTCCATTCAACTGAAAATAGTGCATGGTCGAATGTATTCGATCTCAACATTCATTCGATTAGGTGATTCTTTCGTAAGTTTGATATGGCGGTATACATTTAAAAATTCGAGACAATGGTACAGCTTGCTGACTCCGCCAGTCTATTTTTGTAGGCTTGATTCATGAGTCGAATTGGGCAGGCCATCTCGACCTCAAGAGTTTACGTGGAAAACCCCCGCAGAAATTCCACGTGGAATCCTCCGTGGATTTCCGTGGAGTTTCTCGAAAAAATTCCAAAAATGCCACGAGTTTTCCCCACGTGGAATTCCTCGTGGAAAAAAGTCCGCGAGACATTTTTGAAATTTCCGGAGAGTTCCACGTGGAATTTCCATGGGGGTTTTCCACGTGGACTTTTCGGATTGGGATGCCCTGAAAATTACCAACCAAGGGTACAGTCTCATTTGGACCCCGCAAGGGTGCCGGCCCTCTGGATGTTTTCGCCCAAATCAATTTGGAATTATTCCATAGATACTTTGAACATTGACACAATCACCACGATCATGAATGAGCCAGATCGATCCTGTACTCTCGGAGAAAAAATTATGAAAGTAACGAGGCCCAATGCTACGGCTTGTGCATCTCATACTCTATTTGATTAAGACGTTTCTTATTACGATGCATAGAGACTTGATGAACAAATTCATAGAATGGCTATCTATCCAGGCTAATAAAATGAGTGTATATCGAGGTGTATATGCACCGAGCTCGACTGGGACGGGATTCACGAGTCTTAACGCTTAATGTCCAACATCTTAGCGTCGTCTCAAGGATATAGGCAGGTCGAGATTTGACCAAAATTCGGAATTTTTACAATTTTTTGTTATAATTTATTTCACTTTCTTGGACCCTCAAGAAGTGAAAAAATTGTATGGGAAACCTAAGGGAACGTCTGGTACGTCGTTTTGAGCCCAACTCGAGTAAGATACTTGCAATAGATTTACCGTTTTTTGGGAGAAACCGATTGAAAATCTCCGAGTGGTATCCCCTGTAAAATATTTATCCAAAACTCCCCATATATTCTCTTCGGTAATGCAAAAGATGTTGTTAGAACTTGAAATTTGATCTAAACGAGCCTGGCTGGGTATTCCTTATCGAAATTGTAGACCTCATTATAGTACGGTATTCCTATCTAGGATAAAGAAATTCTTGAAGAGAAAATAACGTCTGAACTATATTTCCATAGAACCTGACATCAGACATGTACGTTCAATATTACGTTGATGTTTATACGTGCTGAAATCAATCACTCGTATTTATCATGAAGTGTATTTTGTACCTAGCGATGATGGACGGAAATAATTCTTAACTAGATCACGAAATCATCAAAAATCTATAGCAGATGCTCAATACAGATGAGCCTTCATTATCTTGCGTCGGTGCGGCGTATAGGGTCCCTAGATAGCGATGCACCCATAGGAGATCGACATCAGTTTGACCTTTCAAATTCGAATGATTCTTATCAGCTCAAGATTCAAACAGTGATTCACTGTGAAAGTAATATAAATCCTAGTTGATAGGGACTTCCATCACACAATTTTATATACTGAGTAATATAGGCTGATAATGAATAGAATAAACAATTTAGCATACAAGAAAAAGTATAAGAGGACTACTGATGGACATGGAAGCAATGATAAATTACAATTAGCTAGAGCGGACAAAGCGGCTAACCAAGCTGATAAAAGCGTCAGTTACTGTCAAAAACTTATGAACAGTGTTCTCTCCAGGCTAATACTCTTGGTGAGGATTCAGATTCATTTCAAGAATGGTATCAAACTCGCAAGCTGAAATACTGTCAAAAACTTGTAAACAGTGTTCTCTCCAAGCTAATACTCTTAGTGAGGATTCAGATTCATTTCAAGAATGGTATCAAACTCACAAGCCAATGTGTCAAAAATATGTTGATGAACCGTCGACTGCCATGGAGTCAAAAGCAGCTGAGATCATGTGGAGACGGTCAGAAGCAGAATGTGGCGCTAAGCATACTACTGTAATCTCCTATGGAGATGCTAAATCTATTCAACTGTTGAATGAAGAGCAAGTTTATGGTTCAGATGTTGTTGAGGTGAAGGAAGAATGCGTTAACCATGCCTCCAAGAGGTTATCGACAGGACTTAGAAATTTGAGAAAAGGTGTTACACTTGGTGGAAAGAGAGTTGGTGCACTGACTCATTATGTGATAAATAAATTGGCAGTTTCTACAGAAATGCTATAGTTCAGAATGCACCACACGTACATCTGATGAAGTCATTGTTGGTTTTTTCTTATAATGCATTTTTCTCTAAATGGTATTTTTGACGATTCATACATTTTCAGATTCCATTTGGCGATGAATCCATTGATGAATTTTTGTGAAATTTTGCTGACATCATCAGTATGCCTAGTAGAACAGATTTGTAAGACAATTTTCTAATCCACTTAGTCCACTCAGTACTATAATGATGAGATCCTCAAGACTACCGCTAAAACCATACAATAATCCTGTGTTTCAAGGATGTATTCAATAAATCAGTCATAATTTTGCTACATAAAGTGTAATACTAATTTGCTCTGGCAAAAATGCTCATCTTGGGTATACATTTCAGGGAAAATTTCCCCAGAAATCAAAAGTTGGTAGTTCATCGCAAATTGAATTTTGAATATAAGCTGTTTTCAAGGATAAAGCGTTATCCTTGAAGGATATATGGGGACCTAAAAATTATTTAGGGGTCAAATTTTGATTGTTTTCTTGTACTTGATGGGACAAAAAAAGTTTTGGAGGTGTATCTCACATGCGCTCCAAAATAGCGTTTCGACCTGCCTATATCCGTAAGGCGAGGCCGTAATGCCCTCTCCCCGCTCCCCTAACCCAAAATCCGTTCCGGGAATATCTCGACGTCTACTGAACCAAATCACACAAAATTTGAATCCAACAACTACAAAATGTTGATAAAAACGGGGCTATGGAGCCAAATGTTACAATGGTAGTGTAAGATGCAACTTACTAAGCATATATATGTATACTCCAGACGTCGCCTGCTCACGCGAATCGATCGTGCAGAAGCATGGTACCGAAATCCACTCGGCACGCCGGAATTATATCAGTTATTCTGGATTTGGCTCTGTAGCCCCGTTCTTAACATTATTCTGGAGATGCACATCAAATTTTGAGTGATTTGGTCCAGTAGAAGTCGAGATATTCCCGGAACGGTTTTTGGGTTGGGGGAGCGGGGGGGGGGGGCATTACGGTCTCGCCTTAACGCGTCTTTGAGTCCCAGCGTCCAGAAGGTTGGGTCTCCAACAGCAACCAACAGTGCGAGCGCCACAGCATTTACCTCGGCATTTACAAATCACCATTTGTTGCCTTTGTATTTGTTGGATTTAAAATAAGAATGTGTAAAGTCAACATGACTTGTTGCGGTAACAAATTAACAAATCGGTGATTTGTTGGATTAATCAACCAGTGCAATAGGCCAACGGGGTGAAAATGACGACTCAATTCACCCCAAATATTCCGACCCAGCGCATCAAAACTGCGCTTATTGTACACTCTGTGATCACTTGAACTGCCAGAATGTTCATCTCTTGTCGCAGTCACCGAATAGGTTATCGTGTGAGTTTGAGTGAAATAGCGGGTAAACATTCAGGCAGTTCAAGTGATCACTGAGTGTACATATCCTAGAGTTTGCGATCTGTAAAAAGCGAGATCGAGCAGTTTTTTAGCAACTGAAAGATGGCTATAAATTTCCAATGCAATGTTGATTTTTCAATCGTTTTGGTATATGTGAGCATTTGACGTTATAATCAATAGGTCGATATGCAAAACTTGAAGGTGAATGGATAATGGATACTCTCTAATCTATAAAATTGGAGGTGTATGGTTTATGTGAATTTATGTGAATCTCAATGGGAGACCCATTACTTTCAAGGGACAGATCACATTTGAACAGAATGTTCTCAGAGTCTGAGACTCTCACGCTTCAACATATTTCAGCCAGATCAAAATATTACCCCCAACTAATCTTTTTGTGGAAAAATTGTTATTTACTAAGTTGAAAATTATTTGGCTTGACTATACACGACGCAACAAATCCATACCCGTATGTGACAAGATAACGACTCAAAATACCTTTTATATTCATAAAAAGAGGCAAAAACCATAGTGGGGAAAGAAGATTGACTCATACGTAATGGAGGAAATCACCGAATAACAGTACACGAATACTGTCACTCTATATAGAGAAATCTCTGACGTGCTCCTGCCTAAATCTCACAACTATGGTAGAGAACAAGATCCAAGAATTGGAAAAGAGAGACTATTTCATGCCAATAATTAAGTATTAGCTTGAAACTGAACGTCATTGATGGCTTCATGGATCCTTGAAGAATTTCGACTTTTGTTGAAAGCGCTTTTTATGGAATCAGCGTTGACTCTGTACATTTTATTTAATATGCTATTCTTATTCCAACTCCTTTCAAAGGAATGTCTTCCTCACTTTGAAGGTACTTGAAGTTGCATGTCACACATTCAATGATCTAGAATGAGAAAACCCCAGCGCTGAATCCATCAAAAAATTCAATAAAAACAACAGCATCAGCAACCAGCATCAATTGGATTCATTCATTGAGAGCTTGATTATTGGATTCAAATGGATTTTATTAAACTTCCTAGAGCTTATTGACCAACATAATTTTGAAACATAGTAGTGGGCGCATGACGGACATTTATCCAGATTGATACGAAAGAACTACTAATTGTAAGTATATGGTTTGACTACAATGAGCGAACTGTATTGGTTATACTTTAATGACTGTTCCAAAGAAACTGATTTAAAATCATAAGATGAAATTTGGCTACTGAAAACTTTTCAAGCAATCGCTCTCGTTGAAGAGAGTACTTTCAGCGGTTTCATCTTCCACTCAAATGAACTAAAATGTGGTAAATAAATTAAAGTCAATCAAGTGTGTGAGTAGAAACATGCTTGACACATGGATCTTGATGAAGTAGTGAGTACAATTTTCATGAATATACAGATTTAGATGAGTATTATAACCTCTGCAGCAACAATGAAACAAGACTTTGCATAAAAAATTTTACATGCAACTGGTAAAAGCGTGAGGCAACTAAGGTTGATCTCAGCAGAGTTAAAGGTCTTGTTGTAATATAGAGTACCTATAATCTAGAGTCAAAGAAATGGAAACTGATGAACCCTTCGGTGACCCTCGCTTTTACCATTCGCATATCGATTTTTTGATGTAACGTATTGTGCAATTGATGTTGCATAAGCTAAAGGATTAAACTAAATCCGTACATTTATAAGAACTTCGTTTGTTGTTCCATTGAGCATCATGTATCAGGCAAAATTCTACTCACACAATTGAGTGATTATAATTTATCGTCTACATCTATAGTTAATTCAAATAGATAATGAAACCACAGAAAACCGTTCCCCATTGAAGCGACGACTTACAAACTTCTTTTCTCCAAATTTTATCAAGTTGTTTAAGTTATTGATACAGCTCATCTCCAACTCCAAGGGAACAAAGCGGAGGAATTCCTTACGTGCTCTGCGGTGGCGTTCACATCAGTGCAAACCCAACCTTTTCGACGTTGGAACGTTGGGACGTTGGAGCGCTAAGACTCGTGAATCCCGTCCCTGGGCCATAGTACTCCGGGGGAAATGTTTGTAGCATCGTCCTCCATGTTGAGAATGTACCTAAGAATTTTCGTGCGGCCAGTTGGTTAGAATGGGGATTTCGCTTGGACAAAGATAATGCCCGCTCTATGCGGATAAAAGTATCAAAGAGTCGCCTTTGCAAGCACTTATCGAATGCGCCGAGCTTGCCCATCTGTGCCAGTTCACTTTCACTCGACCAATTCTAGCCCACTCGGCTCGGCTTCGCCGACAATGACTTGCAGATGCGCCCAGACGCTAGTCTAGAAAGCACTAGGCCGCTGCTTGCAGTCCGCGCGAGCTGTGGTTGTCGAATAGGTGAGTGCGCGGCACATGAAAACAAGAAGTACAGCTATACGACTGCAACGAGAGGGTGACCGCGTCAGTACGTACTGGTTCTTGGTACTGGTATTGGTCTCGGGCCGGCGGGCGACTCTCGTGGCCTCGTGCAGGTCTCGCGCATATGCAGCCGGCCTGACCTCAAGCGCTTTTGCCCGGCCATTAATCGCAATTAGTCTCCCCAATGAATTTTCCAGCGGCGAATAATGATCAGCCTTCCCGGGCTACGAGACGTGGCCGCACGCACCCATATTAACGAATGCGGTTCCGGATCGAGCCTTACGGTATATACTCCCGCAAACCGCTCGCCCGGCCGGCTCATTTTCAAAGCGCGCAGCTCCATTACACCTCGAATCTCTCGACTCGCGTGCACGGCGTTGGTTCTCTAAGCTTCGGATTTGCCTCTCTCCGTGTTCACAATGAGCGTGCAAGGCCCGATGTTCCGCATACGTACGTGCCTTAGTAGTGCGTCGCGCGACTCCGCGCTTTTTTCCAGTCATCAGATCAGCGATACGCTCGGCGATACGTGCGCGATGTTTCAGCTACACCGGGCTTACTGATGATGGTTGCGCGCCTGGTCTTAGCTCGTGCTTGAATCACGTGGCACAAGCGAACTCCACTCTTGATCCCCTCTCACTCTGCAACTCGTATCCGACGCGATGCGAAAATTGCCAAAAGTGCTCCGAATTCGGCTCAGAATGTTTGCATATTCGTCAAGCAAATAACGACAATTTTGCAATTATGAACATTTTCAATCCTCACCGATCTTCTCGGCCACAACCAATCCGTCGAGACGCATCCTCTCTGTTTGTTCTACTGTCATTCATCTGGAAGAGAGTTTTATCTGCGAGGAATCGCGAAACGGCAGTTTTCGAGGCAGTTTTGCAAAGAAGTCGGGTGTTCCAACAGGGAAGGAAAATCAATACGATCAAGGGAAAAGCCGTCCTTCGTCTTCTCTGGGCTCGTTGTTTACGTGATACATGGCAGGCCAAAAAATTTTAAGCTGCATCTGGTTGACTTCAGTTTGTATGCAAGCTTTTCTATATCCCGGGATTGAGTGTAAATGGGGTTCTTATCTAACTTGGGACAATGTACTGAACTCACCCCCTCTAGAAAGAAGCTGACTCCTCAACTATACAAACGATGAAGGCGTTTGAGGTCTGGCTCAAGTGAGACTACATATCTCGCATGAATCATGCACGGATTGTTGGATAAGCGTGATCAAAGAACCAGTCACTAGGCATTTCGAGACTGCTGGTTGGGTAAATCGTAGAGGCGGTTTCAACAATTGATGCTGAAACTTCTAAGAGAGGGGAATTATCGTCTTCACAAAGAATGTCAAGATCGCGGAGGATTTGTTTTTCACCTCGCCAAACAGGCATCCAGATCTGACTGAGAGCTCGTTGTGAGAATTAGCATCCACAGCATCAGAGGGAAAAGTTGATCAGATTTGAATACGCAAGCTTCAATTTCTAATGTCTCAAGGTTTCAAACAACTGCCTGGAACAGGAAACATCTCCATCGATAGGACTGAGAAGATGTGATGAGAAAATCGATCGAATCATAATCATTTTATGTCTTTTCGTTTAATTCCCTCTTCCTGTGTACGAAAATTCCGATTTATCGATTCATGAAATTGACGCTTGTGAATATGACAAACTCCCCTGTTATCGTTCCGGTTGATTTCTAATATTGATTTCGAAATGTTTATAATTGATAACCTATTTCGAGAGGCAGGTATTTCCCTTTTAGAAGTTTCAGTATCAAATGTTGAAGTCACCTCGATGAGCTATTCGCAACCTGCAGTTTCGAAATGCTTATCCAACAATCCGTATCTGATCCATGCGAGATGTGCAGTCTCACTTCGGCCAGACCTCAAATACCTACATCGTTCGTATAGTTGAGGAGTCAGTTTCTTTCAAGAGAGGATGAGCTTAGCACCATCGTCCTCAGTTAGATGAGGATCCCAATCAAACATGATTACAGTCCATAGACAAGTTGTCACTCCAAACGAGGGAAAATCCACTCGAGACGAGTGAAATCTACTCGGAGTCACTCGAACAGATCTAGAGAAGATCTTTTGCGATTGATCGCAGACGAAACTCTCTTCCCGGTGAATTACCGAACACAAATAACAAACAGAGAGCATGCGTCCCAATCGTGGTTTCAATAGACTGGTTATGGCTGAGATGATCGGTGAGAATTGAAAAATTTCAAAGCGAATCTGTCGGTATTTGTTTGAGGAATATGCAATGTTGTCAAGACCATGCAAACAGCCTCAGACAAAACCGGAGCATCTGAGTTTTCGATGAAACGAGATTTCCATCCTCGAATATCACAAGATTTGGGCCCCGTGATAGATACATCTAGCCATATTGCTGCGTTAAATGAAGCACTAAGGGCTCATGGTGTTATGACTCCAACCCCAAGCGAATCGAGCGATTTTTCGAGTACTTAGGTTCGGACTTCATTCTAGAACGTCTCATTTCACTTTTACGCAAATTCGTTGAAAAAGTGAATCGATGTAAAATTTCCCGAGGAATTCAATAAAAATATCAAATTTTGGATAAAATTGGGCCTAAGGCCACAAACGTAAGTATTTCTGAAAAAATTACATTTTTTCAGGTTATGTTGACGTTCTTTGAATTTGAAATTTTTTCTCAGAAAGCTCAAATCGTTCTACATCGATTCGTGTTTTTTCGATATTTTTCACATTGGGCCTTATGAAAGTGAGAAATCAATGAAAAAAGAGAAAAATGAATTTTGCATATGAAAAAAAAGACTCATATACAGAATCACTCAGTTCGTCACTCAGAGCAATTATTGCCCAAAAGCGGCAAGCCACTTCACGCTGCTCCAATGGGACCCCAGATTTCCCCTCTCGTGGGCGACGGCGCATGCAGGGATTCGTATGTGAGAACGGATCGGACTCGCTCCTGCAAGCATCCAGGGCATCGTCTGTAACATAGCCTTGCTGATGGGTCCGGGTCACGATGAACCCAGTTTCAGGTCACTAATGGGTCATTTTTCAAGTATATGTGAGCGACGAACGACACATGTTACCGAGTAAATCGTTGAGAGTGACTTGAAGGATCCACCTGGGAAATACTCGAGGAGATCTATGCGAGAGTACCTCGAAAAACTATCATCGAGGGTGAAGAAAATCTCAATAACAATCACGCATTTAAAAGAAACTCCAGACCCTTGCATGGTTCTGTGGTGTATATTGCCAAATTATGATCGAATATTGAAGTCCTATATCTTAAGGGTCGATTGTTTGACATCTTTCGGGAATGAAGCGTGAAAGGTGCGTTATACAGGGACAGGTCACGATACAGCCGTTTCGGGGCTTCTTGATTACATGGGACCCAAAAGAGATATAATGGCCTTACGCCCTCTAAGTGCTCGTGACAGTTAATCGTGTTGTTTCAACGCAGTCCTGGGGAAAAATGCAGCGGATCCTGTGTCAGTGGGGCTCGCTCGCCTATTATTTGCGATTAGATAAAGGCGCTATGGTGCAGCTCTCTCGTCACTGCGACGTGGGAGTCGCTCGACTCTGGCGCAAAAACGGAATTAACGAGCAGATCGAGGTACGTGTCGCCCCGTGGAGCTCGCCGCAGCGTGCTCGCGATTGCAATTTTGCAGCGTCGCGCGTATTAGTGTACCTAAGGAATAGGCACCTACACGGAACAGGTCGCGCGCGCGATCTGTCCGCGTCGCGCTCTTTGTTGTTTCTGCACAGTGTTGTTGGCGCGGCGCGGCCGCGGCGATGAAAGCGATCTCTGCTGTTGGATTGATTTCACTGCGCTCTGCATCGACGGCGATGGCCCGGGTGGGCGACTCCGCTCTCTGCCGCGCGGTTATATGCACGCGCACTCCGCGTTCGTTCCCGGAATATCAAACGGCCGCGCGTCACTGTGTTTGCGCCTTCATGTGTGTTTACCCCGGCTGCTACTGCAGAACTGCAATGCATGCGATGCAGCGCCGCATCGAGAGAGAGAGAGAGAGAGAGAGAGAGAGAGAGAGAGAGAGAGAGAGAGAGAGAGAGAGAGAGAGAGAGAGAGAGAGAGAGAGAGAGAGAGTCATTGTTCTCACGACGAGAGCTGTTACGGTTCGTCGATACTGATTAACCATATTTGCCTGTATTATGAGACGCAATCGCACATACGGTTCGTCGATACGATTAACCATATTTGCCTGTATTATGAGACGCAATCGCACTCATGGGATCGGACAACGAGGCATTCCCTGCATCTCAGTCACTCTGCCATGGCAGCAGTTGTGAGTTTAGTTTTCTCGCGCTCGTGTTTGGCATGGCGCGCCCCGAGGAGGGCTCGCTCCATCGGCTGATGCATTTAGTGCAGTAGGATCGGAGTACGCAGTGTCACGTCTAAGTAGCAAGCGCGAGCGTGCTCGTCGAGGAGCTCATTCGTTTCCGTTTTTCATGCCCAATTTGACAGCCTGCGCTCTTTCAAACATCACTCATGTATCGTTGTGTGCATTCTGAAAGCGCCCTTGCAACGAGAAATCAAAGAGTTGGGACTCGAACGTACTGGCGCTGCAGCCCTCGCGCTGAGCGAGTACGCATATTACGCTCTCGAGTCGAGCTTGCGTGAATTCGACACGCAGCGCTCCCATTCTTCTTTGTTTCTGATTCTCTCCAATGCCAGAATGCCGAGTACAGAATGGATAGCACGTTTCTCGTATCTTGAGTTAATAGGGTCAAGATTTCGCTTCGTCGACAGCTCAATGTGACCATTCGCCCGATTTAAGTTTGACAACTGGTCAGCCAACGGGTAAGCCCAAACTTCCGAAATCATTGCCCAATTCATCAAGCATTGAGATGGTAAAGCTTATAGCGAGACCAACGTTGCTCGTCACGCCAACATACACTCCGTTCTAATTGTAAAAAGTTCAGCGAACACCGTTCGAAAGAATTTAGTCAAAGAGAAGGGTGATTTTGAAATTGGAAGAAAGAGAGAGAGAGAGAGAGAGAGAGAGAGAGAGAGAGAGAGAGAGAGAGAGAGAGAGAGAGAGAGAGAGAGGAGGAGAGGACTTCAAATTCAAAACATACACCCGTCCACCTGCAGGAAAGTAATCGCTAAACGCATTGTCGGTTCATTGCTCGAGTAGCGAGACTTTGCACCATTCGAAAATTGATACTGGCCGCAACATTTCTACGATCGATCTGTGACTCCCGTAACCGCGATTCTTCATGGTTGAGTGAGCAGACCCTGAGAGACGCTGCAAAAATGTTTGCTCGTCAGACATTTAAGACTAGATAACTACTTTCATTTCGACGTATAGAAACCAACTCTTTGATCAATTTCCAACCTATTTGAGCATAAAATTTAAGAATGCGAGGTTTCTTCCAAAAAAAAGGAAAACTAGGATCCTGCAAAGCAGGGTTGTCACGAGAATTGTTGGGATAGTGGCTCCTGCCAACTTCACGTGGCTCCCAGGTGGCTCCTGCTCACTTCACTTGGCTCTCGATTGCACG
>JAPYYZ010001131.1:0-16323 GCA_030522705.1 Eretmocerus eremicus
CATAAGATGCTGAATGAAATGTCCTCAATCCTTTCATATAGGAAAGTCCATTCCTTTGACACAAAATCTCTTCAAGATCCTTCAAGCTCAACGCGCGAGTGCAAATCTTAGATAAAATTTTGATTACAATTTTTTCAACAATTGAAAAAAACATGCAATTAGTATTCACTGTAGCAGCTGTTTGTTAGCCCGCGATAGAATTTCCGAGATGATTGACAGATCCAATTTCTTGACGTAAAATTTATTCATGGATATATTATGAATATGAAGTCTGTCTGTCCAGTTGCCCGCTCAATAGAATTTCATCAACCATTATTAATTTCATTTCCTTGATATGAATTTTCTCCGCGCACGAATTCGAACTTTCAATGAGATTATGAATTGAATTCTCTCAGCAATGAACCAACACATGCATGCCGTTGATATGAGCCTCAATATGAACTGTGTTGAACAGTTGTCGATCTTTCGTGCACAGCACGCAAGTAAGTTCTGTGGCTTTTCAATTACATCATGAATTGGTTTCTCTCAATAATTGACAAATACATACTTTTGACATGAATCTTACCTACTATGAGTAGACCTCCGCACGCAACGCGCGCGTTTTCGAGTTCTAGTTATAGTTTAGAGGGGAGAGAGATTTTTTCAAATCACATCGCAGATCGATGGAAAATAGCGTTAGAATACTCTCAACCGAGACATACAAGATTCAATGAATGAGCTCCTGTCCTGAAAAATTCTTCACTAAAAAAACTTCTTCTCCATGATTCTTCACATTTTACAGGAATAGAACTGCAATATCATAGGCTCTGATTAAATATCATTGAAGGCATGTCTCAGCTATGTAGACTTGCGACGCGCCAGCGCGGTAATCTTGTTGATGAGATGGGTATTTTAGGAGAGTGCGATAAAATATAGCAAAACGAGGAGAAGACGAATTAATCCTATCGATTGCCAAAATTTTTGAGCCAATTGCGTACACAGACCTCTAACAAGTCTAGAAATTTTGGCAATTGAACGGTTCAGATCAGTCTCCACCTAGTATTACTCCGTTTGGTCCTCCTTTCCTATAAAATCCATTCGATTTCCAAGCTTGATCGACGGCCGCATCGCATAGACGGTGCACGGCTGAAACATGCCCTTAAGGTCAGTCATGCAATTAAATTTCCCAGAGGAAAGTTTGTGGGCCTAACGACAATACATTTTCGAATCTAACGACTTTGATTTAGTCAACCTAGATTTCGTAAGATATCATGTCGAGTGTTATGAACCTAGTACTCAAGCAGAGCTGGATCCCTCATGTATGAGGTTTCCTCGGACCAAAGATCACCGCGGACAAGTTACCTCAGAGTTGAGAGAAGAAATCTCATCCGAATGCGACTATAAACTTGAGCTCGTGTATTCGCTTCAACCTCTCTTGCGGCTTCCCGCACAGGCTGTTGCAGCCAATGCAATGAATGTAAGGTTTCTCGGCTGCACTCACGCAAATTGAAAAGCATCGTCGTAAGGATTATTGAAGCGAATTCCTATTTGACTTGGGGCCCAGGCTGTCTGTGAAAAGCCCATTGCTGCTCTTTCCTTCGGACCCATCCGTTCACTGTAATAGTCTATCGAGTCGGTTTTCACCTGCATCTCGTCAGAGTTAAAAGAGATCGCTGTAAGAAGTGAGCGCATGCATACCATACAGATAAATACATTAGCATTGCTATTATATCTATATGCGTGACTCCTTAAAATAGGCCTAAATGGGCAATGCTAATGTATTTTTACCACTCGAAGACAGAAACGAGGACAGAAGTACATGCTTCTCTCGCGCTCCGACGAGCGGGACCCACGCGTACTTCCTCTCCCTTGTAATAAAAAGTATAATACGCTCATAGGAAGTGAAGAGGATCTACTCTTCCCGGCTTTTTCATCACTCTTGGCTTCACCTCGAGCAATAATATTCACCCGAGAGTGACTAGCCCTCTTCCACTTCCTAGGTGCGTAATCTACTATTGTCTACATCTCCGGACAGGAGGCCCATTGGATCAAAACCTTTAAGGTATCTTCATTTCTCACCACAGCAAAAAAATTTCCATAGTTTGGTCAAGATCTGTCATCCGCAAACCTGGTGCTTTCTTTGCGAGTGAGCGATGAAGCAAACGTCCACAATCTGCTTATTTGTGAACCATTTTCAAGATCACTTCTGACTATTTGCGTATTTTCTGACATACATTACTTCGATATACTTACTCTGAAACGTATTTAGGAAACTGAAAAACGAACTTGAAAACGAAGTCAGGTAATGTTCCAAAAACTAACTGACTAGGAAACCGCAGCCCCCGGATCACGGATTCGGTTGAAATTCTAGAAATAATTTACTTTTGGTGCCAAAAGATGAAATCTGGACCGCAGAGTCCAACGCTCACGCGTTTTTGAGCTACAGTGTATGACAATATCATTACCAGTATATCTATAGATGTTACTAGTTAACATGGAACCATATTGGCTGGGCTAATATTCTAGGCTGTATCGGAGAAAGGCTTGAGCGTTAGACCCTGAGGCTTTAGATCACATCTTTTGGCACCAACAGGAGACTTTTTCCAGAGTTGCAGCCAAATCCGCAACTTGGAGGATGTAGTGTCTCCTAATGAGCGGGTTACATTGCGCGCCTCGGTAACCACATTACACCTGTTTTCCTAATATGATTCTACAGTCTCGAGATATCGATATACTGTATTTTGTTCCACGCTGTTTTCAATATAAATGGGATCGTGTATATGTATTTGTCGAGAGATGCCCCACGTGTTATGCCATCAAGGTATTGCTGGTACCTGCGTAATCAATGGGTGTATTGAACTCTATAAAGAGTCATTCATATTCACATTTTGTACAAATCCGCGCGCCGTGGCGCTCATTATTAAATCTGGTAATATTGAATCAGATGATGACGTTACGTACACTTTCGAGAATTTGCTGATTGAAGTGAGAGAGCAATCGGAAGTTTATGAACCCTCCTTTGGTAATATAACAGTGCATGGGACCGTTATAAGTGAGCCTGCACCTCCCAATCCCGCGAACCGTAAACTGGGGTAACTCCGTCGACCCCGGGGTGACTTCGTCCACTTTTTCTTTTTGCTCTCACTTTTGACTGGTTTATCCTAGAACTTTCGACAGTAGCTCATTTGGAAGTTTTGCGCCGTATTTTTCAAATAAACTCTTGCAAAATGTCCTCGGATGAACCAGTCAAGAATTAGACCAAGAAGAAAAAGTGGCCGAAGTCACCCCGAGGTGGCCGGAATCACCCCAGTATACAGTATGTGGGGAATTGTATCCGAAAGCACGGCTGAAGGAGGTGTGTGTATGTGTGTGAGAGAGAGAGAAAGAGAGAGGGAGAGAGAGAGAGAGAGGGGGGGGGGGAGAAGGGGGGGAGGGGCGATGAAGAGAGAAGCTGAATGGGAATGAGGCTCAGTTCGATGCACGATGAAATAATCCTGTAACTCGATAAGTGATTTATCGTATATGACTCGGCCTCGAAAGGCCAACAGAGTTCTGTGCCCCCGGTAAACGAGCTTTTCAATTGATGAACGGTGTGCTATCGCTATTACCAAGCGAACCCATCGCTTACATCGACGAACGCTCAAAATAATCGAGCAGCTGAATCTGATGGGATTTGATCTTCCTCATCTGGCTATAGTTACCTCAAAGACTTGAGTTCATCTTCATGGATTTTTCTATTGTGTGAATGATCAATTTCTAATCAAGTAGTTGTAATCAGGTTTATTCTGCGTGTCCAAATTCGTCATTTGGAGATTGAGTTCCGCAACTGATTATTGTGAGGGAGGCCATATTTTTCTACCACCAGGAACTGGAAAATATCCTGCACTCCCGCTGCTCAAAGTAGAAGTAACAACATTCTATTCAGTAAAACCTGGGATACGCTACTTGAGGATTAAGAGAAGCAAACTTCTGTAGTTTTTCATTGTCCTTGGCTCCGTTCCAAACGCTGATTATTCATCGAGGGATCCGACCCTCTCTTACTTTCTAGAAGCATATAGGTGACTTACAATTACTTACACGTGTTTTGCCTAGTAGATGTTACTGGGATGTCTAGTTCTGTATTTGGAATAGTATGACAGAAGCTCTGCTGGTAAAGCGCTTGACTGGAATGGATCAAACTAAGACTCGGTCTCTCCGGTGGAATCGATTCAATTTAATCGAGAGACTAGCCATGCTTTTATTGGCCATTTTGACGAGAAATAATATCCATCAAGAGTCTTTATAACCAATTTGACTCACGATAATAGTAGGGTATAGTCACAATATTGAGAAATAGGCCACGAGAAATAAGGTCAACACAGTCAGCAGTTGAGGTGAAAGGGAGCGACGCAGACTTTCCCTTGCATGGGCAACAGCATCTGACTCGTATCCCAAACTAGGCACAACGCTGTGCTTGTCATGGCGGGGTATCATGATGAGATATAGTGATCTATGAAAGGCTGGTCTGTTGTGGCTCAATCGCCGCGATTCCGTCGAAGAGAGTCTTCGTCGAGCATCGAGGGTCGATCAGCTGCAGTTTGGCTGGGAATAGATGGATGTCTTTCCCGTTCATTTTACAATACTTGGTCGTGATGGTGCTAAGCTCTCACCTCCTGGCAGCGTCATTATCCTTTCCGCTTTTTGAAGCTAAGGCTGCGAATTCTCTCCATCAACGAATGAGAAGGGTGATCAATCGAGGACTATAATATATCATTAACTTTAGGATTGTGTCTACCCTCCACGGTAGTGTGATTTTTGGGTGCACTACTTGGGGTAGATCTGAGTCAGATTTTACTCCACAGAAGTTCTTGCGTTTCAGTGGTTGAGGAGTATTGAAGAGTGGGAAATTAGGCCACTGTTTGCATCATATACCTTCTCATAGGATTAGATAAGCTCCAGTTTCATGAACTGATTGACTGATGGTACTAGGGAATCTATCCATGAACTTGACGCACGACAAGATTGATTTCATTGAATGAGTCGACAAGGTTGTGTAGTGATCCATGGACGTAGTGCTCATGTAACAGCTGAAATCACACGAGGATGAATGCGCGACATGATTAATCGCCCAGCGCAGAATGAACTTGATGAAATGGTTTATCAGAGTAAGGGCGATGCGAGTCTGAAGGTTTGATTCAAGGTATTTGTGTGTGTGTGTGTGTGTGTGTGTGTGTGTGTGTGTGTGTGTGTGTGTGTGCTCAAATGGTCGTCCAGTCATTTTTGACGCAACTGAAAGTCCAATGTGGAGCGAATCATACAGGTATTCAGCGAATATGCAATGCTTCACCTGCCACAATAAAGATATTGTTCAATACTTTCCTTCACATATACTCTCTAAATTCCTTCGAGTGACTTTTCACTCGGAGGAATTTAGAGAGTACTAATTTCGATTCCGATGAGTGGGATGACGAGAACTCTTTTGTCTCTTCACTTGCTTGCGTGAGTGTCAAAAGAGTGAATGGAAGATCTTTTGAGTCAAGAAGTAGATGACCAACGAGATACTTTGATCAAACATCTACCGGAGTAGACTTGTATTGGAATTGGGGCTGGCTTATCTCAAAATGAAAGATCTCACCCAGGGATTACAACGAGTATAGGCTTGATGAATTTGTGCTACGTAGTTCTGAATAAGAAACGTCTTCTGGTATGGGAATTTCGGCAAAACCAGTGTATATTTGTGAGCTCTGGCTCCGGTAGTTTAGGGAGAGATTCTGATTGGTAGGTATGTGTACATTGAGTTTCCCCATGAGGTCACTGTGTTGCATGGTCAGCGGATAGAGAGCTATTATGGACTTCACTGATATGCTTGAGATTGATGCGAGCTGGCCAGCTGAGGACAGGATCGAAATTCCATCTCATCTTGCCCATCGGTGCGTGATCACTATCAGTCCTTGGCTAAAATGGAAACTGATGATGATTGCAGATTTTCCCATTTGGGAATCCGGCCGTCGATGCCGATCCTTGTACGTGGACACATGACATTTGCAACATCGTAAAAGATCCACAGCAGCAGGTGTCAACTATTCGCATTCGTCGCCGAGGCAAGTAGTCGCAGTACCTCTTTCATTTTCATTCGGGCAACGTTTCATATCGTATCGAATCTTTGATCTCGTGCTCGCACCTTTGCGCGCGCTCAGCGGGTCTCGATGCACGAGCACGCTCTCCCGCACTCCTTATGGAACGTATCGGTAAACATGCAAGATTGTACTTGCGCATGGGCGGCGCTCCTGCGAAACGATTTTGCTTGCTCTCGAGCTTGGGATTTACTGTGCCACTATGCTCCGCTGACGGCATCCTAATAGGCAAACTCTATAAGGACTTTGTCCTAAAGGGATGCTTCGCTAAACTCCACTCAGCTGCTTGCGCTGTCTCTACAAAGATGTGTGTGCCCTCTCGGGTACGATATACGTACGTACACCGTGCGCGCTGCAACTGCCAGATTCCTAGATCTTCTCCGATGTCAAAAACATCGCAGGTCTGTTGTAAGCAGCTCAGAGAAAGGCAGGCTGAGCTCAGTATATTGGACTGACGTGCAGGTGAACAGAAAAAGTTCACGCGCAACTGCCTCAAGAAACCGTTTCCTCTCTTGTCATTCCTCCGACTTGTCAACCTCCATCCTCGCCCGCTGCTCTTTCGTCACCTATATAATTCGCTACTCCCATCATTCCATGTCCGCTCCTATATCAGTAGAAACGCAAAATCTATTTCACTGAAAGAAACTGGATGAACGGATATTTGACACTCCTCCAGCAAAGTTCTGATCTCCACAATATCTCCCTCACGGAAGAGTTCACGTAGGATAATTACATGGGATATTGACCTAGGATATTGACCTAAGGTATTCGCCGAGGTGAATAGCCCTGAGATGATAACCCACTCGTTACTCGCGGTGATCAACTCGCCGATTCTTGTCATCCGCCTAGGTTAATGATTAGCTTAGCGATAGGAAATTCGGAATTCTTAATAAATTTCGGACGTGGCCAGCTCGATCCTTACCTCTTCGTGACTTCTCTCCACCCTTCCATATTTGAAGAACTAGGACGGACTGACAAAGCGGAAAAATTCTGATTCTTTTAGCCTAGTTGAACAGCCTGGGCGAATCTTACCATAAATTAACTACTTTCATTATAGGAAATAGCTCTTGAAAAATATTCCGCGCTATTGCAATAGATTTTAAAATTATTAGTGTAGCAATAAAAGCATAAATAAGCTCTTGATCGTGATTTTTTCGTTCATATCGAACTTTGCTCTCCGAGTGTCGACGCTGCAAACCGAACCGGGGCCCTTTTGATGATGGGCCCAACCCCCTAACCGCTCGGCCAGGGGGCCGTAACGTGGATAGTGAAGTAAAAGGCCTATATAGGCCATTGAAAATACTGTCATCGCTTGGAAAGTTATTTCTATGCAATTTTTTGCGGGATCCTCTACGCAAGACGCTTCTGTGTTGAGGAATGTATAATACCAAACTGAATTCCGTTGCTTCCAAGAGATATCTGTCCAGAGATAGAGAGAGATTAGAATGAAGATCTGTCAAAATCTCATTCCAAATCCTATGGAATACTGTTCCTTTATTCCGAGGATAGAAAAATTTTGAGATCGATATGGATTGACTAGTACGGATAGACCAGTAGTTCGGATAAAACAGAGTAAAATCAAGAGGTACGATCGTGGCTCTCAGATGAGTAAGAGCGATTGTAATATATTCTCACCATGAATCTCATAGTCATGTACAAAATCCGTTCATCATTATGAAGTTTCCTTTTCTCAAATTTATTCGTTGTGACCCCTTGATTCTGGAAGAAGAAGTATCATTTTAGAGCGTAAGAGACTAACGGACTCTTGAGTATATGAATTCATCAATCTTGCCCAGTCATCAACTTATGTAGCTCAAAATTTTCAATATTGTGAGACGAAGGCGTTGCTAGAACAGTGTGAGTCAGATTTCAAAGATTTGACCGGTTTAACCCCGTCCCCTCCGTAACCATCGAAGGTTTAATTGTTATGCCACTTGACATTGTCAGCTCATGCTTTTGTGCCTGTAATACTACTGAGAGCACTATGCATTTCTCTTTGTTATCATCTATCAAAGTACTTTTATGAGTTCTAAGCCTATCCATAGTCTTATAGAAGAGCCGTGAGGCAAAATTGTCAATTGAAGTGGAATCAGAGAAAAGAAATGAGAAATTCAATGAGAAATTTCTTTGAATTAACGTTTCGACTTTCAACACGACTCGATCCTCCAAGGATTTTCATTTCCTCATAAACACTCTAAGAATATCATCGGGTCGGTTTCAAAGGAAGAAGAGGTACAAAAAAAGAGGTATTATTACGAACTCATAGACCTATTTTTTCAATACTTCCAGCTCAAGACTTCGTTTTAGTCACCGCATTAGTTGCTCCATTTCACGCGCAATGATGCTAAATCATGTATGAGCGTGCTTGACGACAT
Organism: Eretmocerus eremicus; assembly: GCA_030522705.1. Classification (NCBI taxonomy): domain Eukaryota; kingdom Metazoa; phylum Arthropoda; class Insecta; order Hymenoptera; family Aphelinidae; genus Eretmocerus; species Eretmocerus eremicus. Next base: position 8,468 of record JAPYYZ010001131.1, read on the forward strand.
ACCGCCACTCTCGATACAGGACGATTCAGAGTTGTGTACCACTTTTTTCTCACGGGATGGTACAGAAAACCGACAAAAATCTATCAATTTTGGCACAATATCTTCTGTGAAATTTCTCATAGAAACTTCTGTACAGGTATCATCGATCATAAATCATTCTTCCTGGCGAGGTATTTACTCGGAAGTTCATACGAAATTCGAAAAAGCCTCTGAAATACAGGAGTTCCATGGCGAGAGATGTAGGAGTCTATCAACGGAAACAGGTTTTCAAATGGTACAGACGAGGCTTCGTACGGCCTGAAGGGTGATTTAATCATCTGCTGAAAAAGGGTCCCCAATATCGAAATGTGCATGATCTGAAGCAACGCCCATTCAGACAAGTTTCAGAGAAAATGCACTCGAGTGTAGTTCTCCCGAAGCTCTCAGCGAGCTTCAGTTTTCAAGGCTGTGAAGTGAATTCCAATTCCAGGGCATTTTCGAAATGGCATTCAGGGGGTTGAATCTCTTTGCAGCTCCGCTTGTAGCTCGTGAAGGCTTAGTGAATATACAGAGTCGCGTTCCTCGAGAGTGGATGGGAGAGCACGTCATAATCATGTCCTTATTCAACGCCAGACGATCAAAGAGCTGCGCGACTGAGCGAGTACCCTGAATATAATTTTGGGAGTCACCATCGTTCTCTAGCTGCTGCAGATGTACGTATTCAACGCGGACTCGAGCGTGAAGCCATTGACAGCCTTGCCGTGTTGGTGCTCGAGTGTACTCGTGCCAAGAGGAGATAATGGAAACTTCTAAAGACTCCGTCGTCTTCATGCTGGGCACTTTACAAAATCTAAGCGAAAACGAGTGGGAGTCACGCATATGTACAATATATTCTTGGGACGATGAGGTATTTTTGTAAAACGTAGTTGGCCGAGATAGAGCTAAGTCTTACTCGGCGGCGAATAGCGGGCGACACGGGCCTCTCGTTCAACTTTCCCGCACTTCACGGATGCAGCTCAGTGCACAGCAGCAGCCACCTTTTGCGCGCCCGTCGTCCCTCGACAGCGCAGCAAAGGAGTTCGTACACTATCGAGTTGAGAGGGCCTCCATCGAAAAGGCTGAACATACACTTCGCTCGCTTACCTCACCCGGCATTTCCCTCGCGACAAGGACTCGGATACATCTGACTGCCACTACATCGCTGCCTCTGTTGATGAGTTCCAAGAGCGCACTTGTCGTTGCTGTAGCTATGCTGCCGGAATTAATTATGTAGTGAGGTCACTGTTACATGATCGATGGAGTTTCGAGTGGCCCTTGCTCCCTCGGTCCTCACCAGGGTAGATGTATGACCGACGCAATATCAGGCCTATATACCCTTGCCTACCTTAGACTTTCGGTCTCAAGCCGACTCCTCTAGCGTGCAAAGTTACGGTGAAGTCAGGAGAACGATGAGAAATAAATTAGTGCGTCCGGCAAACGAGCGGTAGACGACAAAGTCATCGAATCCTTCTATTACTGGGATTTTATCCCATTGGAAATACTGCTCTTTATTTCGTTGAGATCAGTCCCTTCCTCGAAATTCTATGCTAATATGCATACTTCGTGGGCACTTGTAACTATCCAACTCTTGAATAGTTCTTAGATCTCTCATCTCTCCGATTCAACTTGGTGAATAACATCGATTTGACCTGCAGTTCGCCATATCCAAGATCTAGGATTGAATTCGACTAGGAGCCTGAGAAGTAGGAATCTGAGAAACGTTCGATTATGTCAAGTGTCCGCCAAGTGTACATACGCTGTTACAGAAATTTTGGATATTCAAGACTAACTGAAACTAGGAAAGAATCATTTTCTGGAATGAAACCATTGGGCGATGTACTTTCGAAGGGAGTTTTGCCCATGGAGATATTTAAGAAATATCTCCATGGGTTCGTCACTCGTGATAGCTGGACTGAACATCTTCTTATTTCTCATCGTTTCCATCGATAAACGTCATGCATTCCATACTGTGAGCAGACAGTATTACCTCAGACGAGTCGACTTGTTAGATGGGAACTTGCGCAGCTTTCGTTCCAGTACAAACTTTGTCTTGAAGCTTCGTGAGAATTTTCCCAAGATATCTGACTTCAGAACCGTTCCGCAAAATTTTGAGGTTGCGTGAGATTGTGTAAAACTTCCTCGCAGTTCAGGAATCGGAGGAGAAACAATGAGAATCAGGCATGTTTAGTATCTTTCCTGGCTTGCTGGTGACTTTTTTGGATTTTTTGACCAGATGTCGAGTAATTGGAGGTATTCAGGAAGGTTATGCCAGAATTTCAGAAAGTGTCATTCAGTAGTTGCGGAGTATTGACGAGTAACAATTTTGTGTATACAAAGACTGTCCCTGCACCGAACTCGTACTCCTTCGTAAGATGACCCCAACATCAAAATTTGCAATATGGAAGGAATGCGTGAATTCAGTTATTTGTGACATCAGATTTAGTTAGTGAACTTTGCATTCGGGACAAAAAAATCATTGGCATCCGATAGGAATCAAAACTTGTTGAAATGACAAGTGATGGATCATCTTCCTCCAATGCACACCAATCTCTCCCATACTCTCGATCAGTCGGGCTGATTATTTTCTTTGAGTTTGAACTGCGGCGCAACTTTCAGCGGGCTTTCACTCTGAAAATTCTGCTTGGATGATCATCAGCTTCACATTCGACTCACTTCGCGGGAGGGAATTGAGGATACAAGAGATATAATGCATAAGAGCATAAAAAAAAGAGGATCGAATGAGTGACAAGTATCGCTCGCGGAGCATCTATGCTGTTGCGCGAGCTCACTTTTCTTGCTGTGTTTTTCTCACAGCGAAGCAACTCTCGTCCGCGAGAGGCGATAAATAAAATTTCCGTGCAAAGAGCGACACCCAACGTGATCCTGCCTGGTCGCAGCTGTCAAGTGGAACAGGAACCGGAAGCACGTGCTCCCAGAATTTATACGGACTGCGTATGTTCATCTGCCTCCGTGTTCCACGTAGGTGAGATACAGTATAGAAAATTGAGCTTTATAACCGTTACAACAATTGTGTAGCAGTGCTGTCCCGCAAATCAACAATCGCGCTCGAATAAACGGGTCAGCGCGTAAGCAAACTTTGGGTTCAACGTCACATAATTGTAAATTTTGTCTACGACCTCGACGGTTACGATGCCATCTCTCGACTAAAAGTGCAGGTGCACATCTAGGCAGTTATTTGTGCCGCACGGTGTGGGGGGATTTTCAATTTTGATTCTTGCCAAAGAAAATTACTATCAGACGTGAATCCCGATTTTTCAATGTATCCAGATTCCGTTTTCCATGTGATCATAGGTCAGATGAGCCTTATTTCACCGTTTTTCCAAAAGGGGAACGTCTCGCTCTTGAAAATTGGGGTTCTCCTTCCTATGGGACCGAGTTATATCAGTCTTGCTCAAACAAACTTGAATGCTTCTGGAGCGATTTTGAAGTCCCTTGAGTAAACTTGAGGATGAGTTAAAGAACATTGGATAATATGCAGGTTCGTCAGAGGTAGACATGCGAGAAACTGGGGGTAGCCTCGACAAGAACACATATTTTATTTGCACAAGTCAGCACGGTTGATATCCAATCTCAAGAGTCGACGCACAAAAGCCCCATGGAAATTCCACCTGGAATCCTTCGTGTATTCCACGTGGCATTTTTGGACTCTTTCCGGGGAATTCCAGGGGGATTCCTTCGCGGATTCTTGAGGTCGGGTACCGCATGAAATCGAAGCTTTGAATTCCTGTGTGAATGGTACATAAGGTAGAAGTACCAACGAAAGATCACATTCTGACCAATGAAGGAACTGTGTTCCATGAGTTCCGCAGTAGTGTGGAATTTTATTGTTTAAAGCCAGTCAAATGAAAAATGAAATCTGCGTTGTATGGATAATCGGTTTTGGAACCAAGATCAATTCTCAGAACGTTTTTTCATGCCGTAGGAAAATTATAATCTATAAAACCAAAGGTGTACCTGATTAATAACATCGAAAATTTGCTGTTGCTTGTTAGGGGCAGGTGCGGAGAAGGTTGACCAATGAAAAAACATGCCAAAATGCTCCAAACTATGTGCACAAATTGAATAATCTATCATTCCTCATATCATACCTATCTCGTAATGGCCCAATACAATAATTATGTGCTATTTAAAGAGTGATTTTTTGCATGATTCTTGCATCAGAATGACCCGAAATTGACTGTTTGCTTCCGAATTAGTTTGCACATTCAAGAAGTAGCCGTAGTGTTTTATCGATGCAAACGTATGTGTTTCCCTATCTAAAACCTCTGGCCAATCTCAGTTTTGGATGGGGTGTACATCTCCTCTATGCGTATTGGTTTGAAACATGACGACTGATTTACGGTGATTCACGCGGTAAGAGAGAGACAGATAGCTGAATGTAAGAGAGACAGACGCCAAAGAGTATTTTAGAAATTAAATATCTTTCGAGAGGAACCACCAATTTAGATGAAACTTGACACGAATGCTCTCAAGACCATGGACTTCAGGAATAATTTACCTTTCAAATTTTTGCTCTGTTTATTTATTGATGCGATTATTGTGAAAGGAGATATCTTCAAAATCAGATTGACGATTTTTACGCAATCTTACAGAGATTCTCCTCTCACAATGACCTATCAGTAAGGATTTTTTTCAGATTTTTCTATCGTTCTTTTTTTGGAGGTATTTAAGGCAGAGACTAAGCTCCTTATCTTTCTCGTGTAAATTGTCAAAACTCGAAGGGTTAATAACTCGAAAACTAGGTTGAAGACCCTCCTGAAATATTGATATGATCTTCGAACCCATAAAATCTTCCAGTATGCAAAATTTCAGCGATTTCTATTCTTAGGAGAAATACCGCGTGAACCACCTTAAGCTGTAATCGATAGCGCGATACGGTGAGTATTCTGTGAGTGCGGATTGCAATTTTGCTTGGCGCGCGCTGGGATCCTGCTGTTTACTCACTAGGGCCAGGGTTTGGAGCCTCGCAAGATGCATGAGTGCGAACCTCGAGCTCCACGGGCCAATTTCCTTCGCATCTCACGCGAAAGCTGAGGCGCCAAACCGCTTCGTCTCTGTTTTTCCTGAGAGCAACGCGTGATATTTGTGAAGCTCTTTCTAAAATTGATCTCCTCCACCCCCAGACCTCTGGTCAGCACAAAGAGGAACGTGAGTTGTACCTGTGTCGTCCCAAAGAATTTACTTCCTTTGACCCGGCCGCTCTTCTATCGAGAGTCGCGAGATTTCTACTGCTAGACCACATACTTCAGTCACATTGGGATATAGAGCTACTCTCCATTCACGTATCGTGTAGCTTGCCAATTGCTGAAGTCTTCCGGTGCTTCATTACATCTGTCGAACTAGGAAATTGACGTGCAATCGAGATTGGATGGATCTCGAACTAGACGACATAGACAGCAAATCGGTCCTGTTCTCGAATGTGTCAAGTTTCATGACATCTAATTTTCTACTTTAGAGGTAGGCTTGTGAGAGGGTCGAAAGAAACATTCTTTAATTATGACCTTTGCATAAGCAACAGCGAAAATAACTTGTGATCAGGTTACAGATACGCCACTGATGGAGATGAGAATTGACGATTGTGCAATGAATGAAAGAAGTTTCCTTCTCTGATGAAGTTACTGTAGCAGTAACAGCATATCAGAAGTTTACGACTGAGCTACTCCATCGTCACAAAGGAAGGGGAAACTTGATTCAAAGGGATGCGCCCTGTTAACATCTCTTGATCGAGTGACGGTACGACAGCTACTGAGTTTTTTTTTCTCACATTAAGAGACGAACTGTGTGAAATGGCTGATGAATATGGCTTTGGGTTCCTTAGGAAGTTGCCTGGTTGAAATATATTCCGAAGTTTGGACGCTATATCTGATTCAACGTTGCGACTTGTAGCCTCGGATCTGATGATTCATTGAAGCCATGCTGTAACTGTACACCTCGAAAAGTTGTTCCCGTTTCTCTCGGATACAATGTTAACTTTGGTCCAAATTTGAGTCGGCGAATCTTTGTTATCAAAGTAAAGTCAAGTCAGCACGAGCTCCAGCCAGCCCTAGTCTTTCGCTTAGGCAAACAGATTCTTGACCCCCGATGAGCCTCATGGGCACTTGTGTGTAATCCGTTTTTCCATGTTACTGAGCCAATCTCTGAAGAATATAGTGGTTTACGTCGTGCAAATTCGCAGCAGATGCAGAAATATTTGCACTTTTGAATCTAGTGCAAATGAATTTTTTCTCGAAAAGCGAGTCATTAGTTTGCCCGATTGCCCCTTGGCTGGTGAAGGATCCGAAACCTCAGATGAATATCAACTCAGACGAAAATTCCACGCGCACAATCATGCATCATATTTGTTTCACCTTCATCTCTCAAATCCAGAAAATAGATCCGTTTTTCTTTCTCTCGCCACATGAAAATGAAAACACACAAACCTTGAAAATTAGTCGATCACTGAGAGAACCATGATCTATTCTCGGTATGGGATGAATAATAATCCATCTCTCCATTTTGGCTCTCCGCTATAGTCACGTGGTAACATTTGTTTTTTTAAATCTGATTTGTATACACTCAAATCAGCTGTAAACATGTCATTTTCACTATATTGATTACACGGCGGAGAGGCATCTAACAATGGCTGTAGAGCGCGACAGCGAGATCGATCAGATAGCTGCTTTACGAGTCGAAAACGAGCGGTTGAATGCACAGCTCGCTTAACATGAACAACATCGAATAAACGATGCGACAAGGTCGACCGGCACTCGAGGCAGCAACACAAGTTCTTTCTGCAGCGGCTCTTCATAGAGTGTCTGTTGATTCACCAGCATTATCGAATTTCATTCAGTACAGGGATGTTTGACACTTCGCCGATATCAAATCTAGTCACTTTCTGCAATTTGCGAGTTGTAATTTGTGGCTTCGTGCACGCCGAGCCAAAGGATGATTCTTCCAGCAGAGGTTCCTTTCTGAGGCTCGTTCTGAGGGCTCTGCACGCACGGGCTTCTTTAGACCCTTGCTCTGATCTTGCAATTTCACGTTGCATATGGTCCTTGCAGCGCACCTGGAGCCTGATCATCGACAACATCCATGTTGGTTGCGGTTGATTGTCCCGCTTTGACTTTGTCGCGTGTAAGGGAGTGGACGGAGATCGAAAATCAACATTGAACGTGTGATCGAGCTGCTCCAGCCACCCAAGCACCCCGGACTGTCCTGATCGCAACAATCGCTGCCACACCGTGATCTCGGCGCGCATGGCGATTACTCTCGCCCTACGCGCCTCTTTGCGGTAATCCCGAAGTCATTCCGCGAGGGATACCAAACTCTCCAATCGGACGAGCAAGCGCGACCACTGATCCGACACGCGCGCCGGTCGATGTTGACAGATTCAGTGTATGCTCAGCTGCTATCGGCCCTCATCGTGGAACAGCTCTGCGTATCCTGTAGCGGCTGTACACTCGTCCAGTTATTGTCAGTACGCAGAGTCGACGAGTACTGAGGTCCGGACCAAAACATTCGACTCAGCCTATTGTATCGTATCTTAGTTCATCTGCTCCATTGTCTCAATACCTTCAAAATTCTCCTCCTAAAATTAAAAATATGATTATTAACGAATTTTCTGAGCAGAATGCGGAATGATGAGTTAGCTTCATAAAGTACCCCTTTAGGGTGTACCTGATTTCGCCATGCCTTTCAACTTTCACTCGAAGGAGCACCTTGTGGATCAAGTTCTATGCCGTAATAGTATATTACGCAACAAGGGCGGAAAGTGGGCTATTGCGGGCCTCGCATGGGTTGCCCCCGAGGCGCAGCCGAGGGGAGCATGTGCGAGGTCC
>JAPYYZ010001132.1:0-24083 GCA_030522705.1 Eretmocerus eremicus
TCAAAGATGGAAAATCGAATTGATGTGGACACCGGTCATCACAAGAAAGGCAGTGGTTGGATTTGGGATCGCGCATAGCACCTTGGTCAGCCGTTGAAGCTGTGCTCAATTCTGAGATTTGAGCTTTTAATTCTGAATTTTGCTTGAGAAGCAGCCGATGATCTCGACAAAGCTCCTCCAGCTGGGAGCTCTGCCCTTCTCATAGTCTCTCGAGAGACGACACGCGTGCAGACGACTGATCTTTCAGCTCACTCACTGCTGGTGTGGGAGCTGAAGGAATATTGGTATTGTCGCGTCGACTCACGAGGGATTTTACTTCACCGAGCTGATTCTCAAGCATATCAAATCTTTGGAAGAACAGATCAAGAGTGCTCTGCGCGATCAGAACCCACTTATCTTTTTGAGTATCAGGAGACTGCGATGTTGCTGGGAGCGATGCTGCGGTTGCCGTGGTGGCCGAGCTGGTAGATGTTGGGGGCAGAGCCGATTCCGATGTTGTAGGCAGCTCATCAGTTCCACCAGAGATGGTGCGTCGCGAATGGCGAGGGGACTCTGCCGAGAGGACAGAGTTGGGCATCTCCGACGGTGGTGAGGTTGACTGCCGGCTCGAGGTATTGAGGCCCTTATAAGGCTGCCTAGAATTATGCCCTTGTTTGTTGCTCTCTCCACACTCCACCTCTCCCCCTGCCAGATTTTTGCTCGCTTTTGAATCGCCCGCCGACCGCACGGCGCTTGCGCAAGATGTAGTACGCGTCAAGACGCTAGAATACGATGTCGATGTCGATGACAGGCGCAGAGAGTGCGAGCGAGTCACAGACGTCTGTGCGGATGGTGGTGGGAAAGGCGCTTGAGCCGAGACCGCGATGGAACAAGCGCGAGAGAGAGATGGAAAAACTAGCGCTTTCGCGCTCCGACGCAGAGGAGTCGGCTGCTTGGCGCTCGTCGTCTGCTTGGCGCTCGTCGACTGATTGCCACCGCCGGTGGGGCTGCCCAGATGTAGTGTCTCTCCTCTCCCTTTTTTTGCCCGACAATTATCACAGAGTCCATCACTTCTTTTGTTCGCGCATCTAGAATGCCGGGATCGATGGCAAAGTGGGCACAGCTTGAGTGGTTTCTTAATGGAGGCCTCTCCACATACCACACACGCGCCTGGATTTGCATTGGCCATCGTACAGCTGTGCCCGCGCTTACAAATAGAGAGAAAAGGATGGACTCACCTGCGCCGATCAGCTGGTTTCGCTACTCGCTGCTGCCGCCGCATGCCTTGAGATACAGCCACTGGTATATAACCTCTCTAGTCGATGATGTTGGAGTTTTCGGCCAAGAGGCAATGCAAGTCACGATATGCAGCCTAGATAACAATTGCTGCGGTGACTTGCGATAGGGTGCGTGCAAGTGACTGTAAAAAATCAAACCCGAAGGCATTGGAGCGGCAGTAGGGGTCTTATAAGTGCGAGCGTATGGAAGAGCGTGTAGTTCGCAAACTTACGAGAGAGAGAGAGGGAGAGAGAGAGAAAGAGGGAGAGAGAGAGAGAGAGCGAGAGAGGGAGGGAGGGAGGAGGGGATAGATAAAGAGATAGATGTTCTTTCATTTGGAGTAGCTCCAAATGAGAGGAGATACTCCGAATAAAAGGACATCTATCTATCTATCTATCCCTATGATGGCAAGGACTCCACCAATTTGCCTACTGGTCGCTGAGAGAGGACGAATATGGGATAGGCAAGAGGCTCCCAAGAGCGACAGTGTAGAGATAAACCCGACCCGGAAGGGCCTCATCCGAGAGGTTAAACGAGCGAAGACAGTAAAGGAATGGCAGAGAGAGTGGAGCAGATCAACCAAGGGTCGTTGGACACGTGGACTGATCCCCAACGAAGCTAGGTGGATTGATCGGCCCCACGGAAAGTTGGACTATTGGCTGACGCAGGCGATGAGCGGGCATGGCTGCTTCGGGGAGTACCTGGAGCGGTTTCGGAAGAGGGAAACTCCGGTCTGCCAGATGTGTGGGGCCGACTAGGATGACGCCGAGCACGCACTCTTCCAGTGCGAGGAGACAAGCACAGAGAGAGCGGAGCTCATGGATTGGCTCGGGGCTCAGCTGACACCTGAGAACCTCGTGCCAATCATGCTTCGTAGTAAACAGACCTGGGTTAAGATCGCCGACTTGATCAGGACGGCGATCACCCGGAGAGACGAGCGCGAACCGGCATTGCTGCGCCAGGCAAGAGGAGCCGAATAGCAAACACCGACGGCCTGAAAAGCGATCAACACCGGACGACCTAGAGAGGAAGAAGAAGAATTGCAGATACAGGGAGGAAGGCTTCCGTAGCGCGTGAAGCTTCTCCCACCCCGAAATAATGCGCAGGCGGTTCCACGGTGGCTTGGTTATGACATGGTGGATGTGACCTCAATAAGCAGGGAGGCTTAGGCGGCGCCGTGCTCTGTGCAAACCCAGAGGCGCAACCCGTCACTACGGCTGCGACCAGATTACCCTCATTGACCGCAATGAAAAAAGAAAGAATGTCCTTTCATTTGCACCATGGCAAAAATTCAATCAATCATTCAGGTACATGAATATACATGTTCCGTTGTCAAAATTACTTGGTCAAGGATCTAGTAGCTATCACAGATGTGACTAGTCATCATACGCACTAATGATAAAAACGAAAGAGGAAAAGATAAAAACAAGAATGGGGGCTCAGATCAATTATCACAGAGGAGGTCACTTGCGAATTATAGATCGAGAAGTGATGCCCTTATAGCCTGAAAAAATGTCCGGTGCCCTCATCAATCTTTTATATAACCTATGCTCGAAAATGCGCTTTTCCGTGCTAGTACGAGGGCTCGTAGACGCAGGGAAAATGGCTTTTTCCATCCGAGTATGAAAATACCCAGATATTACTAGACGAATATGCGCTCATTCTTTCCGTCCTACTAGTATGTTTTCCGTCGTACTACTGCGGAAAGTGTTTGTTGTGCGCATGCAAAGCAGCTGCAACCTGCATAACCTAACCTTATGTCCTGGGTATGTGCCGCTGCGCCGACTGCTGCCGACTATAGAGAATGAGATTGCCAAGATGCAGTATTGGATCAGATTTTCAACTGACTTGTAAATGAATTTCCATTGGGTTCTGGTGCAAACATAGAATGCAAATGACTACTCTCTAGCTGCTCGCATTCAGATAATTTGACAGCAGAACCAGAAATTTGAAAACTGGCTAGATGTAGTTGCTGTCACAACTTGAAATCAGACTGGAACATTTGATTGTTTTGTTGGATCCATGCTTTACTTTGGCCTCACAGTAAACATGAGCAGAGATGCAGAAAGGACTATCTACGTAGGTTTGTGAGTTCCTAACTCATACTCTTAGCATCCTATTTACATCCTTTTAACTATTTTTAATTGATCCTTCATCTAGTAAAATGACTTTTCTCTACCAAGTAATTCTGAATGAATTCTTTATGAATTCTTATCAAGTACCCTCTCATCAAAAATTTTCTTGGAGTAATAGTTATACCACATGTTCTCCATGAAGCCACTCTGTCCGTGCTATGCACAGAAGAAACTGTGATTTATTTCAACTCTCAATCTCATGCTCTCATTCCTTATTAATTTCACCATATTTCTATGTCAATACTCTTCACTCTCCTCTAACTTCCGATATCAATTTTCATTCACCCACCGACATAGGAAGACTAGCTAGAGAAGGAGATAAAAGAATATTGAACGCGACTCTTATACCATTTGGTGAAATTGTGGATGTACAGATTCCATTAGATTATGAATGTGAGAAACATAGAGGATTTGCGTTCATTGAGTTTGAGATTGCGGAAGATGCTGCTGCTGCAATTATGGTGATTGGATATAAGCTTCTCAGATTTAGGCAGAGATTCAAATTTGGTCGAGATGAAACTCAGCAGTATTATTGCCCTTTCAGATGTGTCAAGGCGATGATTTCACGAATCCAGCAACAATTGTTTCTCCAGTAATGTAGGAGGCATCATCACTGGCTAAAAATGCTGCAACAGATCACATCTGATCACTTATTGAGGAATATTATGTGAAACAAGGGCAATAATACTGATGAGTTTCATATTGACCAAATTTGAATCTCTGCCTAAATCTGAGCAGCTTATATCCAATCACCATAATTGCAGCAGCAGCATCTTCCGCAGTTTCAAACACATGAACGCAAATCCTCTATGTTTCTCAGATTCATGATCTGATGGAATCTGTACATCCACAATTTCACCAAATGGTATAAGAGTCGCGTTCAATATTTTTTCATCTACTCCTTCAGCTAGTCCTCCTATGTCGATGGGTGAATGAAAATTGATATTGGAAGTTATAGAGGAGAGTGAAGAGTATTGACATGAAAATATGGTAAAATTGATGAGGAATGAGAGCATGAGATTGAGAGTTGAAATAAATCACAGTTTCTTCTGTGCACAGCACGGACAAAGTGGCTTGATGGAGAACATGTGGTATAACTAATGGAGAACATGTGGTATAACTATAACTTTGAGGAAACTTTTTGATGAGAGGGTACTTAATAAGAATTCATGAAGAATTCATTCAGAATTACTTGGTAGAGAAAAGTCATTTTACTAGATGAAGGATCAATTAAAAATGGTTGGAAGGATGTAAATAGGATGCTCAGAGTAAAATTAGGTTATGCAGGTTGCAGTTGCCTCGCATGCGCACACTAACACTTTCCGTAGTAGTACGACGGAAAATAAATCACTAGACAGAAGAGACGCGAATACAACAACGAGAAATATTGCCTATTATTTATGATCGACAGTGGCCGCGTTTTCGAGCATAAGTTATATAAAATATCATGTCAGTCTCGGGTGTCAAATGCGTTTTTGCACCGCGAAAATGCTGGGCGTCGGCTCCGCCGACGCCACAGCATACTCGCGTGAAAGAACGCATTTTCCACCCGAGATGACAAAATATACTATTGTGGAGGTTGTGTCAATCATATATCATGTACTGCCTCTTCAAAACACGATATAGACGTTGCTCGCCGGATGCCAAGAGGGAGAAAGTTCCAAAACCGAGAGCATTGACTCTGGAAAGAGTTCATTCCATAGTCAACTCTAATTTTCGGAACTTTGAGTTCCTCTCTCAACATCACCCCACTGGGGGCGCTCAGATTGGTACCTGGGGAACATTGCAGCCAGGTAGCCAGGCTCTTTCATAAGCGTGATCTTGTACATCAAGAGGGCTGCCCAGTACATTCTCCGCGGATCATTACGCAACTATCCTAAGCGCTCCCTGTACGGAGCAATGTGCTCGTCTCACCCCACACCATGAATGGATCTCACACACGCATTGCTCAGTCGCTGTATCAACGCCGTCAGATCGTCAGTGGCGTCAAGGTACACGACCGTTTAATAGCCCTGATAGGGTTATACTAAGGTCTCGACAAGTCGTTTCCTGAGAGTCTCAGTGGTGCAGGCCCTGATGAACCGCAAACAATACAGGGCACTGTTTACTTCCCTTGTGATTTGATCGATGTACAGTTTCCAAGTGAGTTCATCGTCTAGTGTCACGCCGAGAGTCACGACCGTGGCACTAACTGGGACGAATACCCCATCCTGTATCTCAACCCCTGGCAAGTTCATTTTATGCAGGTCTTTCACGTTCCATCTGGAACTGGAGAAGATTGCTTTGGTCTCGCCAGCAATGAGACGCAGACACGAGCTCTCAGCCTACCCAGCAACAAGTCGCCCTATTTCGCCTAGCCGAGCAATTTCCTCCTTGATGTTTTTCTTCTCAACTTGGAGATGAATTTGGAGGTCGTCCGCGTGAAAAAGATGGATTACCGACTTTCCGTTCAGCAGTCTAGGCAAATCGTTGACGTACAAGCTGAAAAGTAATGGCCCGAGAACGGAACCCTGTGGAACACCCAGCCTGGTTGTGAGCCAATCGAAACTACTATTCTTTGGAAGGACCTCTTGGGTCCGACCTTGTAAGTATGATTTGATCTACAGGAGAGCCAATCACGAGAAGCCAAGATCTTGGAGCTTACTCAGCAGCTTGGATGATGGAATTGTGTCAAACGTCTTGCTGGAGTCAAACAGTAGTAGCAGGGTGATCTTTTCCCGGTCAATTCCTACTATGATGTTATCGGTCGATTCCAGAAGAGCTGTCTGGGTAGTGTGGTGTTGCTGGTGACCAGTTTGGAAGCGATCAAGTAAGTTCGTATTTCCGAAATGCTCCATGATTTGGTCATGGGCGATCTTCTCCAGAACCTTGGAGAGGAAGCACCGCAGCGCAAGAGGACGGAAGTCCGAGATCGTTGATGGAGCTGTAGTCTTCTTCAATGCGATCAGCTGTGCTTGCTCTCAAGCCTCAGGGAAGATGCCTTGAGCGGAAGAGGAGTTGAAAATATGTACAATGAGATCACTCATGGTCGGAAGAGCCTTCGCCATCACGCTCTGAGGGACTCCGTCCGCCCGCAAGCCTGCGAGAAGAAATGTGAGACGGCAAGGACAACTTCATCGAAATTCGTGGGCTTGAACTTGAAGCCCGCCTCTTCGGCCAAATCTATTCCGCCCATTGCTTCTTCAACATTTCCGTGAGGCGCGACGGAGACCCTCGCAAAGTGAGCGTTCAACTCTTTCGGTGTGAATCCATGAAGTTCCTCCTCTTTACTTTCGGGCAAGAGGCCGAGGTTGCGCATTTTCTTCAAGATATTTTAATTTTGGTCCACAGCGTCCGAAAGAAACTTCGAAGGAACGAATCACGCTCTTGCTCTAGGCGCACGTCAACCTCTTCGCTGAGTTGAAAGTTCTCATTCTGAAGCTCAGAAAACTTGCACTGATTGCATTACTTTCGCTCCCAGCGCTCACGTGTCACATCCCGCTCATTCATGAGCTCTTCAAACCCGTGACCAATCCAGGGAGCATCGCCTTTACGGGGTCTGATCGTTTTTTAGGCGCTAATTCATCTCAAACTATTTTTAAATTTCCATTCAAACAGTTAACAGCGTCTTCCATGCTTGTTTCAGCATTTTCAAGGGCTGACCAGTCAAAGCGTAGCTAGCGATCATTCAACTGCTCCGGAGTAATGTTCCGGAAATACCTATAAATGGAGTCATCTTTCGACAGAGCAGAGATAGAGACGTTGATGGTTACATCAATTACCGCGTGCTCGCCAAAACTCGGCTGCAATCTGTTCTCGAAGTCAGTAATAGTGTCGTTTTGATTTGTATAAATGTGATCAATCCATGTGTGAGATACATTGGGGTTGTGTTGGTGAGTCGCGCCATGCTGTACTATCTATCTGTAAGGGCAAATCTTTTTTCAGTGCAGTCAAGGTCTCGGTGTCAGGATGAGCTAAGTCAAACAAGTCTGCGTTCAAGTCCCCCATTATAACTTCATGGCTAAAATCACCACACAGCCGACGTAATGAGCTGAATAGCCCATCATCCCTTTGCATCGCGATTCCAAGGGGTCTATATATAGCCGCTGCTGATGTTGGTTGGGGGGGGGGGGACTACCCTGCTGTACGCCAAAGAAGAGGAACTCAGGCACACCAGGTTTTCCTGGGCCAGACATAACAGATGAAGCTAGTTTCTCTACTCTAAAATCATTGCATACATACAGGGCGACCCAACCAGCATTCTTGTTACGATCCTGCCTAAGCAGTGGGAATCCTGGAACCTGAACGAGACTGTCATCCACAAACTCATCTAGCAACAAAAAGATGTGAGGAGGGATCTTGAGTGACGAGCTGACAAATTTGCTCAATTTTATCTCTGAGTGAGCTAATATTGAGGAACCCCGCCTCCAGAAAATTACCACTCCCTCGTAGCTCTCCAGCAACCTTTTTCAGTCAGAGAGCCCCCGACAATGCCCCTTTTAGGACTATACCCGGCTCCGGAAGAGTGGAACTGTTCCCGGTCGGGTCCAAGGTCTTGGGGGTCCGAGTTGGGGCCGCTTGACTCGCCTTCTGAATGACATGGAGTTCGGTCAAGGATTCAAACGTATGCGCTCGGTCACCATTTTTTTGCTTGACCCAGAAACGTCCGCCGCTGGGCCGGACGTATTTGAAGCCGAAACCCCGTGCCAATAGTCTCAAGCGTATGTACTCTCTATACTTCTCACGGGGCAGCATCTCATCAATAAAAATTCTACGATCCGGCACGAGAGCTTCCGCCTCAGAGTCAAGGAAAGTCGGCTCGATGTTGTGAGCTATGAAATAATTGTGGGCGACCGAGCGCTACGCTCGCATCACGTCCTGAACTAGGCGGCTGCTAGAGAGTTAGACTACGCACGATGGTAAAGCGCGTCGGTTGGTGGCCGCGGTTCCAACAGATGATTCCCCGTCGCGTTCTGGATCCGTCCTACTAGATGCGCGCCTAGGTTGCAGGATATGGACCTCAGCAATGTCATCCCTCTCCAGAAAAGGAAGCATAGTCTTGAGTACAGCTAGAGGAATATGACGTACCTCTCCCGGCGAGTTAGAGGAATCCCTTCCCAAAGCACCATCAATAATCAATATACTGCACTCAAGACCATCACTTCCGGGTCCTGTATCGCGCTCCCCGGCGCGTGAATAGCACGACGAGTCCGTTCTAGCCGAGAAATGTGAACTCGAGAATCAATGGGAACACTCGGCATTACAATATGAATCATGAATATCACTACATTGTTTCCGCAAGGTACTCTGGTTACTTGTGAGAGATTCGACAAAGCATGACAATTTCGAGACTTGATCTCGCATGAAAGCGTTTTGATCCAGAAGTTGCTGACGATTGAAGCGGAGCTCTCCCAGCTGAGAGCTCTGCTTCTCTACGAGCTTCTCAAGAGTCGACATGCGTGTCAGCAGTTGATTACTCGCCTCATTCACTGCTGGCGTGTGGGGCGAGGTGGAGATGGCAACGTCACGTCGTTTCAAGAGAGATTCGATTTGTTCGAGCCTATTCTGAATCAAGGTGTCCAGTTGGAAAAAAACGGTCCAGAGTACTCTGCGCAATAAGTTTCCAGTCATCACTCAGCAGTGGCAATGAGGCAGAGATGTTGTCCCGCGATGTCCTAGCATTGCGCTCTACCGTTGGCGTTGAGAACAGCTACGTTGCAGGCATGAGCCGCGCTTTCCGTTGTTGAATATTCGCGGGCTCTGATCTAGGGAGCCCGCTGGTGGTAATGCTGCGCGGCGTCTGTGCTGCATCAATTGGCAGCACGTCTCGGTGTAGCGCAAGCGGGGGCTCCGTCCGTGGTAAGGGGCCATGCGCTCCGCCCGGTGGTGTTGCCCCGGGCGGCGGGGGGAGGGGGGGAGGAATCGATTCCCTGCACCGCGACTGCTGAGCCACTCACGTGTCGTATGCGAGCTACTCGCACGATGGCGCGAGCTCGTATTTTTCGTCTCACTCTCTCTGGCGGGTTTCACGCTGAGCCGTGCTGTCGCGCAGAGAGGAAGAGAGAGAGAGAGAGAGAGAGAGATTGATTGATTGATTGATTAAGAATTTATTGAGAGCAGGGAGGATATATCCCCAAATGCTCACGTAGCAGATGTACATTGGATTACAATTTGTGAAGTGCTATAAATTTTATTGGAGAATATTGAGAAGGATTAGAGAGCACTACTTAGTGTCGGTGAGGCAATAAACTGAAGTACACATACATGTATGTATACATAAATAGGTGGAATGAAGTGAAAAATAGCTGAAGGTTTGGTCTAGAGCGTCTGAGAGAGGGAGAGGGAGGGGGAGGGAGGGAGGGAGGGAGAGAGAAAGAGAGAGAGAGAGAGAGAGAGTGTGTGAGAGAGAGAGATATATTCTCTTGATTTGCGTAAAGCAAGACTACAGTCATAAAGAAAAAGGAACGAATCCATTCCAAAATTCAGTCAATAATATACTTATCACAGTTGTGACTAGTCAATGGGCCTTGAATTACACGAAAGAGAATACACTAAAATTTACTGGGGCTCAAAAGGAATAAGAGTATCAGAGTTGGAGAATATCAGTCATGTGAGCGAGAGTCACTCGAGAATTTCAATGGAGATTGAAAGAGCCCTTAGAGATTCGGAAAATATCCGGAATTCACATTAAACCTTTGTGGGGGGAGCGTCAACAAGGAGTCTCTCACTGCAACCTTGGATTGCGAGAGTTTCGACAGCTGCCGCGAACCTGGAGGGAGAACCTTCCAAAGACGAGCTCATTGACTCAGGAAAAATCTTCGTCCATAGTCAAGTCGCGTCCTAGGAATTTTGAGTTCTTGATCTTCTGCATCATACCGCTGAGGGCACTCGAAGTGGTGCCTGGTGATAATTGCAGCTAGATGACCAGGCTCTTCCAAGTACATCATCTTATACAGTGAGGGAGCTGCAGAGTTCATCCCCCGAGAATCAGTACGTAAGCATCCCCAGCGCTCCCTGAACAGAGCAATGCGCTCGTCTCTCGTTACAACAAAAGTCTATCTCACACATGAATTGCTCAGTCACTGTACTCGCGTCCTCAGTTTGTTAGTGGTGTCGAGATACACGACCGCGCAGTAGTCCAGGTGGGGTTGGACTAAGGTCTCGGAATGTCGAATTCGGAGTGTCGTTGGTACAGGCCCTAATGAACCGCAAGCTGTAGAGGGCCTTATTCTATTTCTTCGTTACTTCATCCATATGCGGTTCCCACGTCAATTCACTGCCGACTGTCACACCGAGACTCACAACCGTGTCACTGAATGGGACGGATACCCCATCTTGTATCCCAACTCTCATTATCCCAGCTCGAGACGCAAGCCGGAGCCCTCAGCCCACCCAACAACAAGTCGCCCTATTCCTCCTAGCCGAGGAATGCCCTCCTTGATGTTCTTCCCCTCCACTTGTAAATGGATGTGGAGGTCATCTGCGTTAAAAAGATGATTCGACGTCTTTTTGTCCAGCAGCTCAGGCAAGTCATTGGCATACAAGCTGAAGAGTAGAGGCCGGAGAACGGAACCCTGTGGAACGCCCAGATTGGTTGTAAGCCAAACAGAACTACCATGTTTCGATGAGACCCTTGGGTGCGCCTTTGTAAATGTAATTTCATCCACAGGAGTGCCGATCTCGAGAAGCCAAGGTCTCGAAGCTTACTCAGCAGCTCTGGGGGAAAATTGTGTCAAATGCCTCGCTGAAGTCGAACAGGATTAGTAGGGTGATCGTTTTCGGTCAACTTTAGAAGAGCTGTCTGCACACTGTGATGTTGCTTGAAACAAGTTTGGGAGGGATCAAGTGAATTTGTATTTTCGGTATGCTCCGTGATTTGGTCATGCGCGATCTCTCCCAGAACCTTGGAGAGAAAGTACAGCACCGCAATTGGATGGGAGTCCGGAACCGCTGAAGCTGCAGTTTTCTTCAGTGCAATCAGCTGTACCTGCTTCCAAGCTTCAGGGAAAGTGCTGTGAGCGAAGGGGTGTTGAAAATATTCACAATAAGACCGATTACTGCCGGAAGAGCCTTCGCGATCACGCTCTGAGGGACTCCGTCCACCCCGCGGGCCTGCGAGGAATAGTACATTACGCAACAAGGGCGGAAAGTGGACTATTGCGGGTCATGCATGAGTTGCCCCCGAGGCGTAGCCGAGGGGAGCATGTGCGAGGTCCGAGATAGCCCGCATCTCCACCCGAAGTGCGTATATGATTTTTCGGCTTTCCCACGTCAAAATTGTGTGGTTTCTGGCACGATTTTGGGGCAGAGTGCCACACCGCCGTAAAGGTTAGGAAGCACCAGAGCATGCGAGATAGCGTAATTTGTTCCTTCAAAGACGACTCTGAAGGAAGAAATTACGTCCTCGCTCAAGGCGCACGTCAACCTCTTCGCTGAGTCGGAAGTACCTATTTTGATGTTCGGGCCACCTGCGCTGATTGCGTTTGTTCCACTCTCAGCGCCCACAAGCCGCATTCAGCTTAATCATGGGCGCTTTCAACTTGGGACCAATCGAAGGAGCATCGCCTTTACGGTGTCGAACCTTTTTTTCTGGCGCTTCTCCATCCAAAACATGGTTCAAATTTCCATTGAGACAGTCAATGGGGCATTCCGAACTGGTTTCAGCATTTTCTAGGGCTGTCCAGTCGCAGCGGAGCGAACGGTCATTCAGCTGCTCCGGAGAGATGTTACGGAAATCCCTGAGAGTTAAAGAGTCTTTCGGCGGAGCTGAAGTCAATCCATCGATGGTGACATGGATGACCGCGTGCCTGCCGAGCCCGGGCAGTGACCTATTCTGGAAATCAGTAAAGGTTCGATGCACATATGGTAAGTTCACATGCAAGATACTCCGGAGTTGTGTTGATGAGTGGCGCAATGCTGCTCAATCTGTAGAGACAATCCTTCCGTCAATGCAGCAAGTGTTCCTGTGTCGGGATGATCTGCATCCAACAAGTCTGCATTCAAATCTCCCATTACGATTTTATGGCTAAAGTCACTACACGGTTGGCGTCCATCATCCTTCTGCATGGCAACTTTAGGGGGTCTATAGATTACCACTACTAATGTTGGAGGAGAGCTGCCCTGCTGAATGCTACATGAAAAGGAATTCAGGTATATCAGGTTTTCTTGGGTCGATGGAATCAGATGGGGTTATCCTCTTCACCTTGAAATCATTGCGCAGCAGCCCCTCCACCTTCCCCGTTACGGTCTCGCCGCAACAGTGAGAAACCCGGGATCTGAACAAGATTGTCGTCTACGATTTCATCCAGCCACGATTCAGCCACCCCGAAGAATGGTGGGAGGGGATCTTGAGCAACAGGCCAGCGAAGTTACTCAATTTTATTTCGGATCGAATTAACATGGAGAAACCTCGCTTTCGAGAAACTGCCACCTCCTTGCTGCTTCCCGCCTGCTTTGCCTAGTCAGGAAGTTCTTTCCGGTACTCCTATCGAATGTTCATTCTGCTGCAGAACGCTGGAGTTGTTCCGGGTGTTGTTCGAGGTTTCAGAAGAGTGATTTGACATTTCTCACGGGGCAGCATTTCATTCATGAAGATCCTCTGATCTGGCACGTGAGCTTTCGTGACTGGGTCCAGCAAAGAAGGTTCAATGTTATGAGCTGTAGAATAATTGTGCGTGACCGAATGCTTGGCTCGCATCACCTCCCTGACTAGGCGACTGCGCGAGAGTCGAACAACGCATGATGGTAACATGCGTCAGCTGGAATTTTGAGGAAAGATCCCCCGATTCCCAGGCGTGAGCTGGAATCGTTCCGGTCGACGCGCAGATCGCAAGACACGGACATCAGCAACGTCTTGCTTCTCAAGCGAGGGAAAGATGTTTATGAGTACTGCATATAAAATCACACGTGCCCCCCCCCCTCGAGGCAGGAGACTCTCTCTCTGATGCACCATTCATAATCAAATCAAAGCACTCAAAACCGTGGTCATTCAGGCCAGTGCTCCGCTTCACTATGGGTGATAATCGAAATTCTGGTGCATTTAGTGGATATCTCGAGTTAAGTTAAATATTTTTCGGAGATTGAAGACAAAAAACAAAGGGCTGTTAGGGTCGCTGATTACGGATATGGAATCGGAATTTCTATCTACTGGAATCCAATAAAGAACATATGGGAGGAGAGGTGCAACCTCGTTCTCTTGCCCAGAAGCAGAGAGGAGGAACTCCATGGTTTCAGCTCGGACGAGCTAAACGATCACTTCACGGGGGTGTTCGTCTCGCCTCACGGGAATATTGAAGAGGCAGGAGGACAAAATCAATGAGGCCTCAGAGGAGGGCTTCAAGTTCAAGCCCACAAATTTATCTGAAGTCGTCCTTGACATCAAACATTCCTCCTCGCAGGCCCGTGGGGCAGACGGAGTCCCACGGGACGTGATCGCGAAGGCACTTCCGGCATTAGGTGATCTTGATGAACATATTTTCAGCTCCTCTTTCGCTGATGGCATTTTTCCTCAAGACTTGGAACAACCACAGCTGATCACATTGACAAAGACCGTAGCACCATCGGTGGTCTCGGACTTTCGTTCTATTGCGCTGCTGTGCTTCGTATCCAAGGTTCTGGAAAAAATTGCCCATGACCAAATTACGGATTATTTCAAGGGTGGTAACCTACTAGATCGCTTCCAGACTGGTTTCAAGCAATATCATAGTACCCAGACAGCGCTGCTCAAGCTTACAGATGACATTCGCGTAGGCATAGACAGGAAGAGGATCACGCTGCTATCACTTTTCGGTTTCAGCAAGGCATTCGACACAATTTTGCCTTCCGAACTACTGAATAAACTTTGTAAACTGCACTTCTCGAGATCGGCACATCTGTGGATCGAATCACACTCACAAGGTCGCACCCTAAGAGTTACTCCAAAAAATGGCAGTTCTGATTGGCTTACTACCAACCTGGGTGTTCCACAAAGTTCCGTTCTCGGGTCCCTACTCATTAGTTCATATGTCAATGACTTGCCCGGGTTGCTGGATGGAAAGTCAGTTGATCATCTTCTTTACGCAGATGACGTCCAAATTCATCTACAGGTAGATGAGAAGGAGATCATCGAGGGGATTGCTCTATTAGGAGAGATAGGACGACTTGTTGCTGGGTGTGCCGAGAGCTCTGGCCTGCGTCTCAACGCTGGCAAGACCGAGGCATGTGAGCGTGCGAACCACAGGCTGATTTAGGATGGATATGCACGCAGATATTCCCACTAAGTAGGGGCGAGGAAACGAGTATGCAGTCGAAGTTCCCATACTGAGTTCAGATCGGAGAATTTCGCAAATCGCATCTTTCTTCATACATGAACTAAAATCTCCCTGATTTGAAAGTTTCCGCTGAAGTGCTGGTGCATCTATCTCGAAACCGCCGCCATAAATAAGTGACCGGAATGAGCAATTGTCCTCTAGTGAAATAGGAATATCTACGAATCTCTCAAGAATGAACGTGCTTCTCGCGAATTCGAAACGAAAATTGAGTTCTTTGACTTCATTTTTGAACTTTTCGGAGCCCTCGTGGGATTGCTGAGAGGGAGAATCGGTTTGCAGAATCTCCTCACTATTCTCGGAGTTCTTCTCTACGGGCCCTGCTGCGGCCTCCAAAACCACGGAGACGAATGATTGTACGCTCTCAACGGGTGCCTCGCCAGTTCGCTGCGCGACCGACGGCAGAAGCGCTCGAGAATCATCTTGCGTGCACGTCGCAAGCTCGTATGGCAACGAGAGAGAAGCGAGTACGTTTTCCACGTTTCTCGCTCGCTCGCCGTCTGGATGAAGCTCTAAAGAGCAGGTGCCGAGACGTAAAACTAAGAGATTTTCTTTCTCGCTCGCTCGAATGCGGTTTATCGCTCTCCGCTTCACGCTGGGGCTTGATTGTATCGCGTTGCAATTCGCGCTGCCACCCAATCTCATTGCTCTCCAGCTTGAGGCGTTCGATGTTAGATGTGCGGGCATCCAACGGCAATTCAACTTGTGCGCCTGGCGTAATGTATTCAAGCTCTTTGGGACCACTACTCCCTCGCATGCCACTACCTTCGTGATTGATCAGGGGGAAATTGAGCCAATAGCTCATGCGCAACGCGGATAGACTTGCTGTACGATTCCCCGAATTTTCTCAATTTTCTCACATTTGAATTCTGGAAAAATTTTGATTTTCATCACTCGACTTTGTCGTGAGTCTCAAATTCGAATTCTCAATTGGGAGGCTATCGATCATTTCGATATTTTCGATTCTTGAAACTGATTCTAGTGGCTATGATGTTTGATTTTTCACCAGAGCATTCTCCACGATCAATTGATTTCAACTCTTATACTAATGATCTTTTCGATTTCCAGATACCCGAAAAATCGGGATTTTATCAGTTCCCAATAGGAAATCGGGGAACACCTCCATTACGCGATATGCTGGCTCTAGACTTCGAGACTCTACGATGATCTCGTGTTCGAGATTATCTACCAGCTAGAATGAGGTGACAGTGGAAGTGCATCAGCTGGATCGTGATGCGGCGAGGGTCCCGAGAAACTCAGCGAAGGGAAGAGATTCTCAAAGCGCTTAGACCCACGCATTTCTTCATAAGCTTTCCGATGTTTTTTCAATTTCTCGGAGCTTTTGCTTGAATCAATTCACAACTCTATCCCATTCGTTGGTTCTTCTTATTATCGTTCCTCAGGCGCATCATCCGTACTTGTCTCTTTGATTTCAGAAATTTCCAATTTTTCGGCGCCTGGCACACAAGTCGCGCGTGTTGTATACAAGCAAACTGGAGGATGATCCTCGCGCGACAGAGGATCCTCTGCCTCTTGCTTTTCGGCGAATTCATACAACATTTCTCACGGGAGCTATAGGTCTACTTCGCCTTTCCTGATGATGGCATTTCGCGATAATGCGTTCGCTGATACATTCTCTTCTTCGGCTCGGTACACAACGCTGAAATCGTAACTCCGCAATTGAGCTTTCAATCGACTGTATGTCATGTCCAGTTTTTGCGACGTATGACAATGGCGGAGCGGCTCGTGATCTGTGATCACGGTAAATTATTTCCGTATATGTGAGGACGAAAGCTATCGTTCGCATGAACTATCGCGAAAAGTTCTTCATCAAAGACAGTTCATCTCAATGGGCTTCCTTTCAGCACGCGAGACGTATAGACTACGGATCTATCTTTGCCAATTTCGCTTTGGCTGAAAATCGCCCCGACACTATAATCGGAAGCATCGCACGTCACGATCCATTTTTTGGAGACGTCGGGTTCAGTGAGCACTGCGTCGCTTCACATTGCGTCGCGCAATTCCTCAAACGCACGCTGCTGCTCAACGCCCCATGTGAAAGGCTCGTCTTTCTTCAGGAAATTCATGAGAGGATGCGCAATCTTTGCATAATTTTTTATAAAGCGTCTATAATAGCCCGTCAGACCAAGAAATTGTCTGATTTTGCGTTCATTTGTAGGAGCTGGGTATTCACTGACTACTCCAATTTTTGCTGGATCATGCTTGATTTGGCCCTTGCGGACAATGTGACCCAATACTTTTGCCTCGCGAGGCAGAAATTGGCACTTTCTTGGAGAGGTAGTTAAGTGGGCCTCCATAATCCATTGCATAAATTTTTTGAATTTGGCCTTGAGTTCCCACAAATTATCAGCCCATATATGGATATAATCACAGTAAATCGCCGAATCTTCTGTTGTCAAGCCAGCAAATGCTATAAACATCGCATTGTTGGAATTATCGGGCGCCCCCTGCATTCCTTGAGCCATTCTAGAAAATTTCCAGTGGCTATAAATTGCGTCACATGCCGTGTACTTCGCACACGTAGGGTCCATTCCGATCTGTCAGCAACCCTTTAAGAGATCTACTACGGCAATGCACTGCACGCATGACAATTGATCCAATACGCCTGTCGTAAACGAGAGCGGTTGGCAAGTACCGGCAATGTTCTCGTCAAGCTGAGGAAAAACAGACTGAGCGATATCATTTCGATTCGTCTTTGTCCGGTGACTTTGGAGCGAGGGAACAATTTGCTCGCCATGGAGATCTAGACGGGCAAATGATACCTAAATCACGCAACTTTTCTATCTCTTTCATCATGAGCTCCTTCATCGCTGGAAGTAGTCGATAGCGTTTTCTTTTGATCGGTTTTCGTGATTCCAATTCAATTTCATGTTTTATCAAGTATGTTGCGGATAATGGTTCGCCATCCAGTCCGAATCTCCACGGGTCGATGCTTATGACATTCTGCACGCACGCAATCTCTTTCTCATTCAACCCGCTTACGTCTACAAGTTTCATCAACATCTCAATTCGACACGTTGTGCATCTCCACTGCCACAATCAATCGATTCTTCAAATTCCTTTGATTTGATTCTAGGTGGGCCGATGCAAATCCTTTCCTCTGTTAAATTTATGACTTCGGGGAATGCAGAAACGTCATGATTTTCGTGACGAAGTTTCCAAAAACTGTTCCTCTTGCTAACTGTGTGATTGGAAGCAACCCTTCTTTGACAATATTGGCTATTTCAAACTTGATAGTCCCACTTATTTTAGGCGGTCATTCTATTTTTTCTTTGTATACAAATGGGTTCGAGCAAGATTCTTGACGAATAGCAATCGATCAAGATGGTGTCGGAGACAACGCGGAACCGCCATAGCATGCCCCTGACTCTCATGAAAATTGATATCATTGACTCAGATTCTCCTTTTGCAACGCCTTTAATTATTAAAATGGTGGATTTATTAATCCAATCTGGAATTGGAACTTTGCTCACCTCAATGAAGCACACATCTGCACCGAAATCTAGATACATTCTAACTTTTCCATCACTACTTTCACGAAATACAAAATCTGCCACAGGGGGGATTATCCCTGATTCCAAAAATTCCATCGATGTTCTACGGACTTTGATTTGGGTCAATGACGATGTGTCAGTGTTGATTCTATTCCCACCTACTGTCTCATTATTCAGTTTCATCTGATTCTGAATCCGTCGACGGCTCCTCGCCGTTATTTCGGCTGCTCGTCATTGATGATGTTGGTGAAATAACATCATCAAAGCGCCCGGCGCCGGAGGACTGCGGCGGGCGAGGATTTAGTTTAAATGCTCACCTGGATTTTCCGCTGAGCGATCTTGGGGTAACAGGTGGTGCCTGTTGTGACCCAATCCCACTATTCGAACCGGGGTTGGGGTAATTGGGTTACTTATAAGCAGTCACGGAAACGACGTATAACCAACGGTAAGAATTACGCAAATTTCCGTCCCCTCTCCCTGTAGCATGATGGTGTCCGCAATTTGGGCGACTACTCGGTGGGTTTATATATACATTATTCCCCCTTAAATTATCCTCGAGTACCCAGCAAACCTTTGCATCATGTCCCGGCTCTTCGTAAAATCGGCAGACTTTTTTTTCGCTTCCTTTTCCATATCATTTTGCTCGAATATGATTCGTCTCGGAACAATACTCATATTCTCTTTGCAATTCTATGATATGAACGTTTGCGTGGCAAGTGGCTCTAGAGGTCGAGCGGGACTGTGCGCGCGCTATCCCCTCCTCATTCGGGTAATGCCTCCGTTACATTTCTACTTGTTGGGCAAGTTTTATAGCCTCGCGAATATTTCTTGGCTTACCGTTCCGCACTATGATTCCCAACTCAGTCCCAATACCAATGATGTATCTCGTCATTGCCGCTTTCTCAGCATCACGCGTGCGGGACTCGATTTCGGCTGACGTATGATTCGTTTTCGTTCTCGCGATGATTCCGAATATCGCCAACATTTTTTGCATCCGGGTGCGTGATGATTCTGAAGACTCTTTTTCCAACACATCCCTTATCTCAGACTTGACGTCATCCGAAGAATTGACAACCGAAGATTGTTCCGTCAACTCTTTGAGGAACTTTTCAACAGATGCGAACTTCATCACTGATGACCCGTATAAGCTTTTCGCGATTTTTTTCAATCGGTTAACTAGAGTACTTGGAATTATACAGTCGGACTCGAGTCGGCCTACATTCGCTGCGAATCGCCCCTTCCACAAAAAGAATCCCCTTCAAATTCTCCAATGTTCTTAAGGCACTAATAGAAATCGATCTCGATTCCGCTTTTCGAAACCATTTGGATTGAAGAGTTACTCTCACTCCGAATGGATTGTGTTCGGATATTTAGACTCTGAATATTCTGCCTATTAACTGGTATGTGGCTTTGAATTTCGGCTCGCTGGGTATAACTTCTTTGTGGTACACAAAAGGGTCCGTTTGGTCTTGCCTGATCAGAATCTCGCGAATCCGACCGAATCCCATTCTCATTTCGGAGAGTGTAGCATTCGCGTTGTTGATCGGTGTTAGGCGTAGCGCAGGCTTGATATTGACTTTGGTGAGCGCTTCCAGTCCGTCCATGTAGACAAGAACCTTGCGGTTCGCAATCATTAATTCTCGCCCTTATCCTTGAAATTTCGTTCGAATTCACTCCTCGGAGGAAATTCTTTTTTTTTTATTAACGCATTTTCAACCTCTTTTCGAGGTTATTCTGCGGGATCTACAGTTTGAGGTGGGTTCCGAACCACCGAAACCACCAAAAAGGACTCATGAAAATTCACATTGGTGCTGGCCAAGACTCGAACCCTGGCCTTCTGCGTTGGAGGCCAGGACCTTATCCACTAGGCCGCGGTGGCTTCCGGAGGAAATTTCGATTTCTGGTTTGATTCGGCCTCGCGCCAAATTTTGAGCGGGGGCAGACTCTTCATGAGCGAAATTATTCATATTGGAATTCCGCACATTGAAATTTTGAGGTATATCTTAATATACCTCAAAATTTGAATATTGGTGGTTTTGGTTAGTTGGAGCACTCATGTTATCGGAAAATCCGTTTGGATTGGGGTTCTCCTACTCAAATCGAGCGAAATCCCAAGGAATCTGTTGTGAAAACTGTTTCAACGAATTTTCCTGTATCAAATTTGGAATTGTGGGTTTTGGAGGATTATTTCGGTTCCTCTGACTCACAGTCCCAGTTTTAAATAGAGTATCCTTACATTCCGGGCATGCTTCCTCCGCATATCAAGAATTTGGTCGTTTGGCCCCATTGCACAAAATAATGGAGTTAGTGGAAAACGGGCGACTCGATTCGCGGCGGGTGGACGGATCGGTTCCATCCGGATTGGCGAATCCTCAATAACCGGTACCGATTCGTGCCACTGCTGATAACCCGGTCCGACGGATTAATTTAGTATTATCGGCGAATCGTTTAGGTTGAGACACGGTGCTTGATTCTTATCTCTCAAAGTCTCTTCCGCGCTCGCATCACCCCCTCAAGCCCCGTCTACTTCTTCCTCATGGAAGTGAACATGCAAAAAGCCAGGATCATACCCAGCTTGTTGAACTTGGTTTCCTAAATTTTCGCCTCTTTGAGTTTCGCCAAATGATTCAGGACGGAAATTGAAATTTCTTCGTATGGCTTTAGTGGGAGCCAGGGACTCCTTGCTCTTCGATTTCGAAAACAAACCTCTGACTTCGGACATTTTGAGCTGTTCAAATGAAGTTCTACACGAGCAATGGAGGTGAGTGCGTGAACGAGATCGAATTAACGCGAGAGCTCACGGAATGTAAGGAGATTGGCATTTACGCTTGTGCCAAGTAATTGCAGTGGGCCACGATGAAGAAAGTCGCCGCCAGAATGTCAAACCTTCCGCAAGAAGCAGGCCGCTGAATCTGCGGCTGTTGGATAACACCCCTGTAAGCTGACGAATGGAGTCCAGTCTGGCTCGCTAGATGAAATGAGGGCGGGCGGGCGGGCGGGCAGGTTGCTTCAACTCTTTTGAAAGGGTTGATGTACGGGCGGGCGGGTGGTCAGGCTGATGCTTCTCCTCTCATTCGGCTGCTTGGCTCTCTCTCTCTCTCTCTCTCTCTCTCTCTCTCTCTCTCTCTCTCTCTCTCTCTCTCTCCCCCCCTTCCCCCCCTCTCTTTCTCTCTTTCTGGCGGTGAGTATATCCAGAAGCATTTCACATCGCTTCACATTCGAGAGTCGTTTTGACCATCCAGACGTCGTCGCGAGCTGCATTTTTCTTGCAGATTGGGTTCCTCTCGCAGACTCTAACCTTGGGAGCATTACTGCATGACTCCAACTCGAGCCGGAGAGGAATCATCCCAATCCTGCCATCCCGAACAACATCTGCCCAGCAGATCTTGGCGCCGAAATCGAGCTGTCTGCGCATGCTCTCTCACCGGCGCGGCGATCGTCTGCTTGAGAGGGACCTCTGACGTGGGAATCACGTTCAGAGAGAAAACCGACAAACTGGCGGCGGTGACGGAGTCCAGTTTTTGAGACTGCGACGAATCCTCGTCCACCACAGGCTATGTAGTGAAGCTGTTTGGAGACCCCGTGGCTTGGAGGAGTGCCGAACAAGATCTCGTCACACCCTCGACGTGTCAAGCCGAATACCTGGCTCTGCGTGACGCGTGCCAAGGGATCGTTCATCAGGACAAAACGATTCGAGGAACGATTAGCCAGACCATGTACCCAGGGACTGGCGAGTGTGACAACTGGTCCGCTGTAAAGAGCACGCAAATGAAAGACAGCCACGAACTGAAAAATTTAGACGACAGCCTAGAAGGAATATGAAAGAATCTGGAAAACAAAGGGCGCAGTGGCACCAAAAACCACATGTCCGTCACGCACGGAGATTACGTGAAACAGTGTGTAATGGAAGGAGAAATTTCCGTGACGTGGATTCCAACTTTTGAGAATCAAGCAGACTCGAAGAAGGAGCTTCTGCCACTCGATGCACACTAAACATTTGAAGTAAATCCGAGGACTAGAAGTAGGACTAGATGAATTCATTTCAGAAATCATGGATCTAGTAGTTTGAAATATATGACTGTTAGATGCTTGAAGGAAATCCGAGGACTAGGAGAAGGATTAGAAGAATCTATTTTGTGTTTCAGAATATTTTTACGAAATACAGACGTAGCGCGAAACCGAAGATATGGCTGAGGAATGAGACTGCTGCGGTGTGCAAACTTGCAGAGGGAGGGAGTGTTGAAATACTCTGCTGAGATGCCTCACCGCAGCTGCTCGAGAGCTCCGATAGCAGCAGACACACACGCACACATACGAGGCGGAGTCTGTGTGCGCGTGCGCGACCTGCTCAACTTCTGCCCCGCTCAAACAGCACTTTGTCGTCGCAGCTACCACCGAGCTGTCCTCGCGCGTTGCCGAAATGGCGCCTTCTAGATTGTACCACACGCGAGATTCGCCCCACTTTTGTGTGCTCATTGTTTTACCGTACGTGTTAAATGAACACCGGACGCGGACCTAATTGATAGCTCCGTGAGTGAGTCTTTCTCCGCCGGATCTCCTGCTCTCGACAATATCGGCTTGAAATCGAACCTGACGCCCTCCAAGGCGATTTTCATAGGTTCATCTGGTCGCATTCGATGTTTTATTTTTGTGAGCAAGTACCTCGAGCAATTCCGAGGTTTGCCTTGAGCCGAGCTACATTTTTTGTACCTCATACCCAGAGCAGATCGCGATTCTCCCTTCTTTCCGTCCTTCTACTAGATCCTGGCTCCAGAGAATGGATCGGACAGAAATTGATGCGATGCTCCCGTGTGGCCCTATCAAAAATAAGTGAAATTCAGTGAGAATCATCTCGATAGTGAAATATTTGCGCGGGACCAGTTTTAGCCGAAAATTACCTTTTTCGCCCCACTGTGCACCGATAGGACCCATTGCACTGAACGTGTAAGATTTGTATCAATATTCATGACATTCCCTTTGCGAAGTTCCCGCGTGAATTCCCGTGATTTTTCGGCAAGCATGGACACACCGACGACGGTCTGTGGGGATTTTGAAATATCTACGAACCAGGGTGGAATAAGGTCAGAAGTTCTCGGCATTTCTTTCATTCAAAGAAGAAGTGGACTCATTCCACTACGATTCATCAAGATTTCGGAAGGATTGTAGAGCATGAGAGAATGATTCCATTTCTTGTGATTCAATGATCTACAGATCATAATCATCACCAAAACATCATTCTTGACTCTAGTTAAGCAATGGTACATGCCCTCCCCTTGGGAATCCGAAGAAACCATCATCTGGAATCATCATCCGATTGAAAAAATCAAAATAACTTTGAAGCTTTCCATCTCGGAAATCGCGAAAGTGGACTAATTCCATCATGGTACGCAGGCGTGCAATTGTTGGAAAGTTTTTCACGAGAAAACTGCCTTACTCGTGTCTCGAGCATTTTTTTCCTTAGCTCGAGGGACTGCTGAAACTTTTTGACGACCAACCCATTCCTTTTCCGGCCGTCTACAATCATTTTTCCTGAAATAAGACATAAATTCGGGGAGCGATTATCCTCACAGGGTCAAAAATATAAAAAATAGTTCCCCTAGTCCGATTCATGCGCTTTTGAGATTTCCAATTTGAATTGATTCGATTCAATGCTATTGACTCACACTTATTGGCTCATGCCATGGATTCTGAATTGCCCATGGCTCGTAAACCCACCAAAATTATGCTTGGAAGGTCGGAATACATATGGGCAAATCTCACAATTTGGGCCATTTCCGCAGGGAAGAATTTTTTTTTTCGGCATACCAGCATCGGAAGCGTGTGGTTTCGGCCCTGATTTCGGGGCGGAAAGTGCCGCATTGCCGTCCAGGTCGGGAAGTGTCAGCGCATGC
>JAPYYZ010001133.1:0-16320 GCA_030522705.1 Eretmocerus eremicus
CCGTTACCGACATTGCGAAGCGTGATATGCGGAATGAAAATAAGTCTACGGTGACAACATTCTTGAGCTCGTACCAAGCAGCAAATTACCACGTTTTTTCGTGTTGGAAAAATCCTCCTACCCGACTCGGGTCATTTTCAGTAGGGAATGATATTTAGTTCATAAATCGGCAGTGGAGGACTAATTCTATATTTCTTTATCAACCTCAAATTTGAGGCCGATTCATCATGAAATATCGATCACAGTTTGATCGTCGAGATGTTAATTAATGGAAAAATGCATTTGACTGACATCGTGAAAAAAATCGCCTGGACCCAGGATCGAACTGGGAACCTTCTCAATGCCCTTGAGACGCTCTGCCAGATGAGCTATCCAGGGCTCGGCGACTCTCTGTCTCGATGTCAGTCATATACATTCGCGCCTTTATGTGCCGAAGGCGCCTGAATTCAGGCTACACTTTTCTCCAGTCTCCATAATTGTCTCAAAAAAATTTGGATAATTGAAAAATTCACTTTTCCAGCGAACTGAGGAACTTTGATTGATGAACTACAGCCCAGTTACGGATAGATGCGACTTATTGAAACGCACTGTCTTTAGAAGTTATCAGCGTGGTTAGAACACAGCCAGATGATGTTATTCATGTGGTTAGATCCCACGTATATTCAGAAGTTATCTGCGCGGTTAGAACCTATTCAGATTCAGTGAGTCGTGTGGTTAGAGCCCACCTATGTTCGAAAATTATCTGCACGGTTAGAGTCCATTCAAAATCAAATGATTCATGTAAAAGAATGAATTTTCCTCCAGATTTTCTTCGTGGTTCATACCCGGATAGATTCGAACCAATTACATGGTTGAAGCCCGCAACCAATCAAAAAATCATCCGTGTGACTAGGACCCACGGAGGTAGAGAGTGTTTTGGTAGTAGGAATTCACTCAATAGGATGATATAGGCAGTAAGAGACTACTATATCTCGCAATCGTCTGCTTAGTGATTATTTTGTGATGAGATCCCTCTTATGTATCTCAGGTCAAAAATCCAGTTTCTGTTTTTATTCATCGCGTAGCTCACGGACGCGATTGTTTCGAGAACGGATTCGAGGAAAACTATTCCTGGGGAGTATTCTAAGGGATATCACTACAAGGCTACCACATTAGTCGGTTGCGTCTCACTAAGATGGAAATTTTGTGGGAATCAGTGTATACCTTCCCCAAATCAATGACAATATTAAGACCGGATTATTTGGATAATTATACAAAAAATCAAACTTAACCTAAAAGAGAAGCCATCTCTTTCCTTCATCGCGTAGCTTACGGACGCGATGATTTTGGATAGATGTTCGTGAATGGAAGATATTCCAAATCAGTTCGAGGGAATATCATTATATATCAGTCTGATACACCATGGGTGACATATCTTTCTTCTTCGATTGGGAATTTTATGGCCAAATGAATTGAATGATGGATAATCAGTCGTATAACACCCCCATCCCTTGATCGCGTAGATTACGGACGCGATATTGTATAGATTCATCAATTTGAGGGAGCGAAATTAAGTTTTTGCAAAC
This sequence comes from Eretmocerus eremicus, assembly GCA_030522705.1. Lineage (NCBI taxonomy): Eukaryota > Metazoa > Arthropoda > Insecta > Hymenoptera > Aphelinidae > Eretmocerus > Eretmocerus eremicus. The sequence goes on from JAPYYZ010001133.1 coordinate 1,566, forward strand.
AGGGATAGATTGAAATATTAGAATGGTCCCATGGATGGGAGAGTATTCATTTTTTTGTATCCAAAATATCTTTTGCTGTGTAACTAGACATTTCTGAGGAATCTGGTTCAGAAGATTAAGATCACAACCCTGCTGGGGATAATTCACTGGGAGCTCCACTGGGACCCCACTGGGATCTGAGCCCGAAAAGATTCTAGACCAAAGTAGTTCCTGCGAATGTGCAGATGGAGTCAAACGGCGCAGGAATTGAGACTGATCCTGATCTCAGATGTCTCGGTCGAGGGAGTAACTCGTGATGGATGAGCTCGGCTCGAATTGGGAGAGATGGGTCATTGAAATCTCATGAGACCGGAATTTGGAGATATTTCCATCGAGAGTACTCCTTGAGACATGGCGGTGTGATATCCCCAAGCAGTCAAGGAGCAGGTCGAGCGCGCTCCGATCATGCTGAGTTGAATAGAGTGCCTCGATGTAAACGACCCAGATGAATCACAAACAGTGATAGATATTTTCGATTCGATCAGGTAACTAAGAAAACCGAGTCTGAACGGCAAATGGGTCCTGGGATCTTATGGGACTTTGTGGGGCCGAGGTCTGTGGGTATCTTGAACTAGATTGCTTTGTGGGGCCTGGTCGTAGGAATATCTCGAGAAGCCATGGAGCAAGTCAAACTCTCGTCAATGACAAATAACCTGGCGGAGGTCGAGATAGCCCGAAAAAATGATCGGATCTGAAAGGATAACTCCAAGGAGAGCACTTCGGGGGATCTTGTCTTGGGAAGTACCCAAGGAGCAATGGAGTAGTTGGACATACTCTCCTGATGAAGTTGGAGATAGCCCGAGAGAACGAATTATCAGGCTGGCGAGGAATCGAGTCTTGGGGTCACATGGAATCCCACGGGATCTCGTGGCACTTCTGTAATTCTGGTATGGAAATGATAGTCAAAATCTGTGGGGATCGTTGGAGCGGCATAATTCATGATTTAATATGAAGGGATATTTGTCGGAATGAGAAAATCCAGAGGGAATTCTGAATAAAGTGAGTCATGGTCGATACAGTCTTCTTATTGCAACAAATCAATCATAGGACTTCATCCAGCCTATATGAATGTAGATCTTCATAAACGGGTGATATTCGTCGTGGTAATGTCTGACAATTGCACTCATCGTCAATGTATACAATCTGTGGTCGCATGGCCGTTTCGAGCGCGGAGTACTTGATTATCTCGCTTTGCTCAAGAATAAACTGTCGTAGAACTCGAAATGGTCAAACGGGTCTAGGGCAATGATGTACTCCATCGCAGCTCAGAATGTTCATATAATCAACTCTAACGAAACACACTTGTTGAAGCCTCACTTGGCCTCGGTACCTCGATGATGGGAGGCCAGGGAGTCCTATAGGATCCCATGACCCATCATCCTTTCAGACTCGGTTGTTTCTTTGCAGCATCTCCACCTCCATAAAATCGAGCGCGGTTGGGGCATGTAAGAATGCTCCAGTGCTTCTTTGGTACTTCCTAAGACAAGATCTCACAGAGTGCTCCCTTTAGAAATTCTTGTGGAGCTCAGCTCTACGACCTTTCGTGAGATCCCAAAACCCGTTATCTCTTCAGACTCGGTCGTTCTTTCGGGCTATCTCGACCATCATCAGGTTATTTGTCATCAACGAGAGTTTGACCGGCTTCGTGGCTGCTCGAAACATTCCCACGACCAGGCCCCACACGGCAATCTAGTTTGAGGTTTCCCCAGGCCACGGCCCCACGGATTCTCATGAGATCCCAGGACCCACTCGCCGTTCGAACTCGGTTCTTTTAGTTACCTGATCGGAACAAGAAGACACATTCTTGTTTGTGATTACTTTGGATCGTTAATACCGGGGCATCTCCACTCTATTGAACTCAACGTGATCGAGGCGCGTTCGACCTGCTCCATGACTGCTCGGAAAATCCACACGGCTATATTTCACGCAGTACTCTCGATCAAAATTCCTCTGAATTCCGGTCCCTTGGGAATCCAATGACCCATCTCTCTCGATTCGAGCCGAGCTCATCTATCACGAATCATTCCCTCGAAACGAGACATCTGAGATCAGGATCAGTCTCAAAACCTGCGCTATTTGAATTCATCTGTACATTAGCTAGCAATTGAGTGCTTTACGCAGGAATTATTTTGGTCTAGAATCATCCCAGGCTCAGGTCTCAGTGGGATTCCAGTGAATTATTTCCAGCAGGAAAGATATTATCCGCGAAAATAGTGGACGTAAGACGACGATAGTCTACGATTATTGCACGATTGTTGGAGTTAGAAGCAAATTCGTTTGGTTTCGCAAGTACTAATAATTTGAACGCATCAGTTTCGTCAGAATTGCCTGAATATTTTGCGGTGACGGAATCATATGATGAGTCAACGATCGGATAGCCTGCAAATGATTTGGTTCTCTCCAACAACTGACAGTCTCACAAACTGTCTCTTTGACATTTTCCCTGACTCAAATGAGCCGTTCAAGACTGCGTTCAAAGAAGGTGGAATGGAGGGTGGGAAATCTCAAGCCCGCTTGTTACTCTGAAGAGAGAGCACGATGGTGTATACCATAATTCTTGATGAAGGAATGTGGATGGCCTCCCATACGGTACCAAAGGGTTCGACTTTTCAGAAAAAATAAGCCCTAGTGTATTCAGTTAGGGAAGGAAAGAGAAATGAATTGATACTCTCTGGAAGCCATTCCGCTGATATCACTCTAACTGATGATTTCTGAAAGCAACTCTATTGATGAGAATAGTCACGAAAATGGACCTCATGGTCCTTCTATTCAGGGGAAAAGTATATCCTTGAACGCAACCCCAAATCTATCCCATAACTCGGGCAAGGATTGCGAGAGATTCGATACTCGAGAGTCTGAGGAAGATTGTCAGTAAAGCAGAACTGACAAATCAATACGTCTCCAAATCACTCCCACTAATTCGACTTTTGGAAAAACTCATTCATTCACTCACTTTATTTTCCGTTGACGCTCAGAGTAAAATCGAGCGGGCCAGCTCCTTCTCCTCTCAGACCTTTGAGAGAGTAAAACATCATACGCTCACGTTACAACTCCGAGAAGCCACTAAACGAGCTGACTGGACAAGGCAGAAAAGTTTGAGTCACTCCTCCGTTCACCAATCAAGTTCGCTACCGCGTTTGGAAAAGTTGAATATTCCCACTAAAAAGGAAAATTAGGGAACAGAATGGTGATCTTGCCTCCACCTGTTTTGTGGAGTTCTCCATATCTCTTACTATCTCTTCACCTCAGAATATAGATGATCTATGCAATGAGTATCAGACCTCGTTAGTCACCAGAAAAACAGAGTCCAGAATATTCTTCCATCCAGGAGTCGATACCTTTTTCGAATCCTTTCAAAAGTGATTGGGCGTAACTTCCTAGAAGAAAACAGTATTGTGGCCATCCACCCCCTGAAAGCAATGACATGGCCAGAAAAACGAGAGAATGTGAGGTCAAAATTGTGGGTGCAGAGAGCGCGAAGTGCGAATGTCCCGGGTTCTCTTCGGATCTTCAACGGGGTTTCGACCCTTGCAGGGGGGCCCTGTAACGGGGTACGTTGGCCCGTACAGGTGACTTACACACACGCGCGAGTGTGTATAGATGTAGACGCGTGAGTGGGAGATGCTCGGCCAAAAGCTCGACCCGCGACGAGAGAGAACAGAGAATAAGCTTGCGTGAGATCGCGATAGATATAGATCACGGGCGCGAGATCGGCGTAGCGACGAGCCCGTCGCACAGTGGGCCCGAATCGAAAAAAAAGGCAAAATTTCTCTTCACTCGAAAAAAGGGTCAAAGTGGCACTTGCCATGGGTCAAATTGAAGGTAATTACATGTAGTATCTAAATCTTTCCTCCTCGAGTCGTCATTTTGACATGCGTGCCGGCCAGAGAGCCAAGAATGACGAAATTTCTCGCGAAATTTCAGAAGAGCTCTGATAACTCGTCTGGATCGCGAAATTCGTACATATATTTGCACGGCAAACTCTCAGGATTTTTCACAAAAAATCTGATGGTGATCTTTAGTTTGACCTTGAACCGAATTTCTGAGGTCATTTGGAGGTCATTTCCGTTTTTCGCCAAAACACCTATATTCTCGACTTTGGCATTTGGAAGAACGAGAAATTTTACGTTGAAACACTTCTTCCCGAGAATTTGTTACCGAGAATTCAGGAGGTCACGTGAAGGTCAGATGGAGCGGAGGTCGCAAGATGAGTGAAACCCCCTCGATCCTCGTCTGGGTCGCAAAATGTGTACATATATTTGCGCGACAAACTTTCAGGATTTTCTACGGAAAATCTAATGAAGATCTCCAGTTTTACCTTGAATCAAATTTTCAAGCTCATTTGAAGGTAATTTCCGTTCTTTGCCAAAGAACGTATATTTTAGACCTCGATTTCCGAAAGAACGAGAAATTTCACGTCAAATACATATTCTCGAGAATTTTTCACCGAGACCTTTGGAGATCACGTGAAGGTCAGATGGAGCGGAGGTCGCAAAATGAGTAAAACCCCCTCGTAACTTGTCTGGATCGCAATATTTGTATATGCAGTTGCACAACAAACTGTCAGGATTTTTCATGGAGAATCTAATGGTGACCTCCAATTTGACCTCGAATCAAATTTTCAAGGTCATTTAAAGGTCATTTTCGTTTTTTGCCGGAAACCCATATTTTTGACCTCGGCATGCAAAAGAACGGAAAATTTTACGTTAAAATGCATTCTTTTGAGAATTTTTCACCGAGATCTCCAGAGGTCACGTGAAGGTCAGATGAAGTGGAAGTCGAAAAATGAGTAGAACCCCCTCGTAACTCGACTGGATCGCAATATTTGCATTTGCGATTAAATAGCGAGATTTGAGGATTTTTCACGGGGAATCTTGTAGTGACCTTCAAATCAACATTGAACCTAATTTTTACGGTCATTAGGGAACGTTCATAAACTACGTGACCAAGATTTTGCGTTTTCTTAACCCCCCCCCCCCCCCCCCGGCCGCCCTTGGGACCGACCGTAGTACATTGAATCGACCCCCCCCCCTCATCATGAAGTCACGTAGTACGATTAAAAGTATCAATGATGAAATTCAACCCGCAACACTTCGATCATGATTTATTGTCATAATAAGATTCATTGAAACAATAAATAAGGTGTAGAGGCATATATTATGATAACTGCAAACAGTACGAGCTGTTCAGGCAGTTCTAAACGGAAAATCGCCAGGTCAAATCTCATGGAATATAGATATTCTGATGTGGAGGATCCTCTTCAAAGGGGATTCCATCTCTCAGCCAAATGTCGATATCGTGAATGAGTGGTATCTGATCAACTGGCTTTGTAGCGGAAAGTTGTCGCAAGTTCTCATCCTCGACTAATTCGACATCGATCCGATTAATGGTGTCGTTCAATGATGCGTGTTAAGAGTTCACCAGGTCTGCGACCAAGTACTTTCAGAGGTCGGATACGAGATGCATGCATTTCAGTTAAATGGACATTTTTCTTGGAAAAATGATTAAATTCAATTCCCTTGATGGAATTGGAGCAGAATTACCAAGAGAGCTTGATGATGCGTACCTGTGTAGTTCTCTAGAAACTTCTGATGCGAAATGAATGCTACACTGGAAACAAGTTTTCTGGTTAATCTCTTCTCCTAAAGATAGATAGTACAGATCATATGGTACTTCTTTAGTTTGAGAATACAGAGGACGTAGGATCAAACCCTGTCTAATGGTTTGGTGAACTTCCGTCCTTCGTCGGCGAAGCTGCCGCAGTCTTATCATGTTTTGGCAAGGACTCCTCAGAAAACTCGTAACTATATACGAATGAACCAATGGATGTATCCATCCGTAAATTAAGTCGCGACTCGCTATTCCTTTAACTAATCTTAGATACACGGAGAGTTGAAAGAATAGCGACTCGCAACATCGCGACTCGATATACCTCCAAAATGGTATCAAGCGATGATATGCGGATCTTCAGAAATGATAACAGACCCGTAAATCAAGCAGTGGTTTAGTTTGCTTCCTCCATTCTCTTTCGTTCTCATCTCTCGCCCATCTAAACGATGGAACTCGATCCACAGCGTGCAAGGTCATAAGAAAAGTGAGGAAAGAGTCCATACTTGGATGAGCAAATGATAAATAAGGCACTAGAGTCTTTTAGTTCGCTGTGGGTAACGTGATCATCTCCTGAAATCCCCCCCCCCCTTCATAGTAAGCCGTGATACTTCTTTGTATACCTCCCTCCCCCAAAATTGGTCACGTAGTTTATGAACGTTCCCTTAGGGGATCGTCTTACGCTGGTGAATGACATTCGCAGAATGCTCTCTTATTATATTCTCGATTCCTGGATGCATATCTAACTGACTCACTGATAGTAATGCATTATAATGCATCATCGGGCATTGGAATATAACACGTTTTATGGTGAAGTATCTTCATACATTACTTCATAACATGGGAACTGAATCTCCATAACGTATCAAAATGCTTCCTGGTGTATTGTTATGCACCAAAAAACACTGACACGCATGATTCGATAAATTTTTACAGGGATCTACAGAAATTGCAGGAAAATAAGTATTGATATATTCGATTTAATTCAGCATTGCGTATAGGGTAGTGTTTTTTGAGTAGAAGTAGAGAATCGGTGTATGAACCATGCTCCTCGGTTTACATGACCAAGAATTGTATTATCACAATAATTACGACGATTCATTCGAATAACGTGATAACTTCCTAATCCACCCCCTCGCGGAATTAATGGGGTTTACAGCTGTAATAATACACTTAGATATAAAATGATATGGTGACTGTAGTTTACAGCTGTGAGCCCTGTTAACTTTACTACAGGGTTACCGAAGCCTGGTGATATTGACGATGAATATGAAAGATTAAATAACTAATCTTGATGACAAACTGCAGCGAACTATTATACGGATCATTGAAGGTATTCCCACAAGCAAAATATGCTCAAATCAATCGAAAATTCTTGCACGGCAGAAGGCTCTATCGTTGTGTTTCTAAAATTTGTGAGGATCAGTTCTTGCCATCCTCATATAGAGGAAGAAACTTACCCTATCATATCTCAAACAAATCTCTTACTTTCCAGTCTTTCTCGTAGGCAGTATCCGTTCAAGTATGGGAGATGTTGCTTTATTACATATTGTTGATTCTAATTGAAGGCATGTCGGAGCAAATAGTTCGGTAAGCGGCTGATGCACATACAAACTCAATTTTGACGGTGTTTTGCAAAAACTGAGGGGTTCCATTTGGAAAAATATCTAGACAACCTCAACGTTCACAGATCAAGAAACAAGATGCGCTATCTCTGACCTCGATCAAAAGCGAACCAACGAGGGGAGACCAAGACCTCCTGGTGACCTATGTTTACCGAAATTTTCGTACAGACTCGTACCACCTAAGATATGAAGAATCTAGAGTGTTCCCGTCCAATGGGCATCCTGCTCGGAGATACAGGCAATAACCGTAGGACTGCCAGTATATCTTTATGTACAAATTTTTCAACACAGGCCTATATGGGCAATGCTGAAATTCCTGTCTGTATCTTTGGCTAAGAGGCTCATTGTACGGAGATGATGTAGATTTCCTATATTCTATGTGGTAAAAGGATGTGAAAAAATTTTGGCAAAGATTCGTCACCCGGAGGTCTTGGTCTCCAACTGTGAGTCATCACCAGCTGAAAAAAAATCACAGGCGATACAAACATGAATCACCAAGTTGACTTGGTTTCAAACTTCAGAAGCTGCTAATGGCATCTTGAGAATTACGTAGCAAAGAATCAACAAAGCTCATAAGGCTGTTGCTGTTTCGGTTCTTTGGGATGCATATTGCATCTTTCGAAGCCTCACTACGACTGATATATGTATTCTGATAAGTAGCTTCTGAGGTTACGACTATATTGAGGAAATCTTTTCCAAACTCGTGCTTGGTTCTGTGCATACAAATCATATTTCGGAATTTTCATAAGTTGACACTCCTCTGCAAGATCTACTCATTAGGTGCTGCATGAATCATGAAGTAACACGATAATTCATTAGATCACAGCCTAGAAGGTAACCATAGCACGGAATTGTATCTGAAGAGAAAAAATTCTTATGATGACCAAGTATATCGGCGAGAGGCAGATGCTGATTCTAGGTCACATATTTGATGATTGTTCGTGCAGCTCAGATAGGATTTCGCTCTCAACAACTTTTATCACAACCTCGATCGTTCTGTTCTGTTAGATGATACGCTGTATTTCATGTGATTACACCAAAAATCATAAACATTCATGGAGCTACAATTTATCGAGATACGTATACAATTGTTGCATTCCTACATAGAGAGACTGTCATTCAATATGCATCCCTAAAAAGTAATCTCCAATTCAAATTCATAGTGTTGACTTCTCGTATACATGAGTACTTTGGAAATAACACTCTATTCATATGACCAGTCTTTTGACTTTGGATTGCACATCAGGACTCAATTCATGCCTGCCTATTTTATTCACAGCCTCATGTTCAGGACATTTCCCGCATCAGGAATATCAAAACAAACTCCAGGTGTTGAGCTCGAGATGCTTCGGCGATTCACGAATATCGTGGTAGTGCTCTCCTCAAAAAACAAACCAAGGTACCTCAGTTCGAGAAATACTGTTGAGATACAGCCCTATTGATGAACCGTAATTATGCTTGGTATAAATTGCCTCCAACCGTGCATATCATCTTGATGCACGCTCACAAGATTCTGGAATACTTCCACCTCTTAACTGGAGAATTGTCAGAAGAAGGTTTGGAGGCAAGCCATGAAGTCATCAAAGAGTTTAGAAATAGACGCTCGAGGAAGATTTCAAGGTTCGTTCATGTCTAGATCTTATATGCAACGAGATGGTTTAGTATTGACCATGCGTGAATATACGAGAGTCCGTATGAAGGAAATTTGATACATGTTGGTCTTTTCCATTTAGTTGGGCAACAAATTCGGATATCTTCTCCAGGCTCTTCCTTCATCCTGATCCTTCCCTCTCTCTTTTCCGCAGAATAAAAGAGGAGAGGGAAATGAATCTCACTGAAGAGATGAAGGATCCCACACAGCATGGAAATATTCCAAGAAAATATTTCATGGGAATATTTCGTGGAAACCTTCCAGAGATCTTTCAGAAATATTCCAAGAATGATTCTGGAATATTTCATAGAAACATCCATGTGGAATCTTTATGAAACGTGTCAGAAACTTTCCGTGAAATATTTCGAGAAATCCTTCTGAAACTGTGCGATGGGATCTTCCTGAAATCTTTCAGAAACATTCCATGAAAGATTCCGACTAATCTTTCTGGAAGCTTGCAATGAAATCTTTCGGAAACCTTTCAAAAAGATTTCACGAAAGATTTCGACTAATCTATCTGGGAGCTTGCTATGAAATCTTTCGGAAACCTTTCAGAAGGATTTCACGATAGATTTCAACGAATCTTTCTGCAATTTTGCAACGAATCCTTCGCAAAATCCTTCAGAAACATTCCACAAAAAATTTCGGCTAATTCTCGTGAGAGCTTGCAATGAAATCTCTTGGAAACCTTCCAGAAAGATTTCACGAAAGATTCCAACGAATCTTTCTGCAATCTTGCAACGAAACCTTCGCGAAATCTTTCAGAAACATTTCACGAAGGATCCCGACTAATCTTTCTGGAAGCTTGCAATGAAATCTCCCGGAAACCTTTCAAAAAGATTTCACGAAAGATTCCAACGAATCTTTCTGCAATTCCGCGAATAAAACTTCGCGAAATCTTTCAGAAACATTTCGCGAAAGGTTCCAATGAATCTTTCTGCAATGTTGCAACAAAATCTTCACCAAACCTCTCAGAAACATTTTACGAAAGATTCCGACTAATCTTTTTGAAAGCTTGCGATGAAATCTTCTGGAACCTTTCAGAAATATTTCACGAAAGATTCCAACAAATCTTCCTGCAATCTCGCGACGAAACCTTCGCATAAACTTTCAGAAACATTTTGCGAAAGATTCCGACTAATCTTCCTGAAAGCTTGCAGTGAAATGTTCGCAAAATGTTTCTGAAACATTTCAAGAGGGATTCCAACGAATCTCTCTGCAATCTTGCAACGGAACCTGTGCGAAATCTTCCAGAGACATTTCACGGAAGATCCCATACAGCATGGAAATGTTTCAAGAAAATATTTTATGGTAATATTTCATGGTAACCTCCCAGAGATTTTTCAGAAACATTTCAAAAATGATTCCGTAATATTTCATAGAAATATTCATGTGAATTCTTTAGGGGACGTGTCAGAAACATTCCGCGGAATATTTCGAGGAATCTTTCTGAAATCGTGCAATTGAATTTTTCTGAAATCTTTCAGAAACATTCCATGAAATATTTAAAAAAATCTTCCTGAAATCTTGCTATGAAATCTTTCTGGAACCTTTTCGAAAGATTTCAGGAAAGATTCCAACGAACATACTGTCCGCCAGGTGGAGCCTGGTCGCACTCCAAGCATCTTGAGACCGATAAACATCTCATTCTGATCAGATTTGACGACTTAAAAATATTCAAACCCCCTCATCAACTCAAAAACTGATTGACCGATCCATTGCAGATTTCACTATGTCAAGGATTAGGTCATAGAGATCTAATTCAAGTCTCGATTAACGCGTCTTGTGCTTCTCGCAAGCGACCAAATATAACCTCGGTTGATATATATATAGAAGTTCCAAATTATTGCAGATAACTGCTCGTATGAGCGGATATGGTAAGATAGGCATGTGCCGTTACCGGACCTTGCGATATAGTTTAAGTTAGTCTAAGTTGCGGAGCGTGATATGCGAAATAGAAGTAAGTTGCGATGCGAGATATAAAGTATGTATGCGGGGTCGATAATCTTCTAAGCTAGAGTAACCATGATATATCATCTCAATCTCCTTAGTTACAGGCTCACACACCAACCACGTCAACCTAGAAAATAAACATTTCTTACTCTGAAATATCTAACTAATATCTATAAACGCCGGTTCAATTTTTAGAGCATCAGATACAAACCTTTCTCGGCAATCTCTCGGAAAGCTTTCGGAAATCTTTCTCCAAGAGATTTCTGGAAAGAGTCCTGAAAGGTTCTCAACCTTTCCCGGCGCTCTTTCGGGAAGCTTTCAGAAATCTTTCGCCGAAAGATTTCCGAGAAACATTTCTGTAATCTTTCAGAAATCTTTCAGTGAATGATTCGCAGAAATATTGCAGAAATGTTGCAGGGAAATATTTTGGAACGGTTTCTGGAGAGGGACGTCACATCATTTCTGAAACATTTCATAGCAATATTTCTGAAAGATTCCCAATCTTCCATGGAAATATTTCAGAAAGGTTTCTGAAACATTCCTATGCCGTGATGTTGATCCTTGATGATGGAGATAGCGATTTCAGCAATGAAGACTAAGAAACTCATGGTAAATTTTCCTGCCTTCCGAAGACATTATTCAGTGAAGTTTCGGGAAATACTAGGTCCAGAAATTTCCTGACAGTTTAGATGCTTGAGTCTATCCAATCTGCCAAGCACAATATTCCTTCACATTTTCAAAACATTGAAGCTTGCTATCTCTTAGGAATCGTAAATTCCTCAGATACTTCTTTGATCTCAATAAGGGAACATTAAAAGAGAAAGTTCTCAAATCCACGTGGCAATCTGAGATTCGGCCGTTTGTCATGATGATATTAGGTACTCAGGTGATGATATAATCTTAGATAATGCACACTGACTTTTTCCTACCGGGAAAGTATTACCCCAATAATTTCAAGTAATTCATACATTCCATCCCGGGTATATTGATATTTTGGTAACGATCACTCAATGCAGGGTGACTAATTAATCAAGTTTCAAAGATTCTATCAGTATGTCTTCGAAAAAGGTCTCATCGGGTTTTGAGGGTCGTAGGATAACGACGGAAACATTGCGTTTTGCAATAAAACCAGATAGGAGGGGAGACCGATAGAATCTTTCAAATTTGATCATATTGCTTTGTTACTATCGAGAATGGACCCGATAATGGATGCTTTTATAACATAACATGAGTTCGTGAACGTCACTCTTAAGGATACTCTTACAATGATCTTGTTTTGTGGGATCGCACTGATAACGATATAGCGGATTGGAGTTGAGATTGTATCGCGAGATAACCACGTAGCACATCAATATTGAATCCGAGCACGCAGAAAAATTTCCGATCTTGGTCTGCAACGGTCCCTAAATCTTTGAAAAATTTAGGCCCCTATTGCCAACAAATATTCAAGTTGAAATGTTCAGTTTATCATGCGCGAATCAAATCCGCGTGATTTATTTTGTTTTGTTTCATTCATTTTGATGATTTGCTTCTGATTAATTGAAATGTTATTCTTTTTTTCATCTGGAGTCCATTACCTAGAAGGGAAGGATAAGATTAGTATTGTCAAAAGAAAACAGTTAGAGTATTCTTACGCAAAGATAGAAAATTTGAATCGGCAATTTACCTGGGCTGTGAGTTAAAGAACTCACAGAATACCTCATATATTTTTTTCCCTCTTCCCTGCCCTCTGGTGGGGGAAGACTCATGGCTCTATACCCCTCTTTGGCTGCTGGTGGAGTTGCTGTAGCTCCAGGTATATTAGTCTCCATCTTAATCGGGAAATTGGCTCTCGTCGAGGGGCATCTTTCCAGTATGGAGCTGAAAAGGTCGAGTATAATTAGCCACCTAGTAATAAGTTCAGTCTGTGCCATGTTTTAGACACAGATCCCACTTAGAATCCTTTGCTCTGATTTATAATAGTCTGTGAAAGGTAATAGTGAGGTTAAAACATTTTTCATCTCAATCTGGTACATTTGTAATTCCATCATCAATTCAATTCTCACCTGATTGACATGCTTGGAGAGTATCTCACACCTGTGAGATATCAGGATCTCAGAAGAATAAGAGTTGGAAACCCAACAGGCTCATCTTTTTGAATAATAGTAGAATCCCAGTCGTAGCGTGTCATCTGTACAGGATAGTACCAATAAGATAATATAAAATTAGTATGTGAGATCATAGTTTGAGTTCACCTTCTTTCTGAGGGGTAAACACTATCTTTTATTATTAGATTCAATTCACACAAGCTGAAATAAGAATTTATTGAATTTAGCAAACTTTTCATAATATTAGTTTTGATGATAGAAACTCTAGTCCTCACCTGATTAGAATACTTGTAGATAATCTCACCCCTGTAAGATATTACCCTACTGAAAGTGGCTGAGTCGGTTGACCGAGTCGGTGACCGACTCGGTAACGGTTTCGGTTTGCCGAAGTCGGTGACCGACTCGGTAACGGTTTCGGTTTGCCGAAGTCGGTGACCAACTCGGTCAGTATTGACAAATTTTAATTTTTCGCGAGTTTTGTACATTTGATAGACGGTGGACAACGAGGTTAATATATAGGCAACATCTGAATGCCGAGTCGAGAAAAAATTGTCATTAATCGAGTGGAGATTGTTGGAGTGTGGAGACGAATCGATTGACATAGATTCATGACAAGATATGAGTGGATTCACGAAATATGTTACCCGCCAGAGCATGAATGCCTTTTGAATAATGTAAAGCCGGGGGTATTTGAGAATTAAAGTGACCTGACCAAGTCGGTCTACTACCTCGCAAGTCTCCTCCAACAGATGACGTCGGGATTTTTGCCCGGGAGACTTTGGAAATTGAAGTGGCCTGTCCGAGTCGGCCGATTACCCCGCGAATCGTTCCCAACGGATGACACGTCGGGATTCATGCCTGGAGAACTTTGGAAACAAGAGCGACCTGACCGACTCGGTCCAATTCCCGCTAATCGTCTCCAACGAATGAGACGTCGGGATTTCTGCCTGGGGGACTTTGGAGATTCGAGTGGCCTGTCCGAGTCGGCCGATGACCCCGCAAATCGTTCCCAACGGATGACAGGTCGGGATTCATGACCGGAGAACTTTGGAAATAAGAGTGGCCTGACCGACTCGGTGGACTGAGCAGGTCGACCGACTCAGTCCAATTCTCGCTAATCGTCTCTCACAAATGACACGTCGGGATTCATGCTCGGGGGACTCTGAAGATCGAGTGACCTGACCGAGTTGGGCGGTGACTCCGCGAATCGTCCCTCAACGATAATACGTCGAGATTTGGACCCCAGGGACTTTGGGGACCATGGGGAGCTACACATGAGAATCATCAGTTGTTCCGCTCATATGATAAGTTGAGTTTCCTGGAAAGAGAAATAATAATAAGAATCAGTTTCCATGATATCTATCACATTCTGCTCTAGGCAACAATATCAATCCATTTTCGATGAAAATCTCATTCTAAGTGATAAAATCAAAAGTTCAGGTTAGGTGATTGGTTTGTTTCCATACCCTGTGTGATGTCTATTATGCTCAGGAAAGCATAAACATTGCATCCTATGCTCACCAATACCCATGAGAATGTTGGTGAACTTCAACGAGGCAGCTGGAAGGCCCCAGACAAGTTTTGTCTCACTAGGAGAGGTCACACCCTCCGGAGAACGGATTTGGCTGAAAATTTATACGTACCTTCTACTCCATAAAACTAGAACATTCCCAGAGTTATAGACCCTAACGCTTAAGTGTATTTGATTGGCAGCAATCTGAAGTGTCAATAAAATAAGCCAATTTTCATGCAAATTGACGCTTATGAGACTTGACAGTGTCATGTTCCTAATA
>JAPYYZ010001134.1:0-16315 GCA_030522705.1 Eretmocerus eremicus
CTTGGTCTTCAATCAATTGGAAAATCCGCTCAAATCGTATTGTTTTGGTGCCCAGCTGGTACACGGACACAACACTCACACAACGCTATGATGCTGATCGCACCCGGGAAAACGGTGCGTTTGCGTGTCCAGCCACAGTGTACATAAGTGTGTGTACGCATGCGCAGCGGTACATAAGAACGCACCCGCCTGGGTTCCGGACACTTCTCAATTCGGACGAGCACCTGGATCAGACGCGTTTCCAATCTTCTCTCACAGAATAAATATTGCGTCTAAAAATATCCTGTCTTCTGTAAAGTCGTTCTATCGATGCCCTCTATCGATGCCATGCGTCACATTCTTTTCCTCCGCCGCATGCAAGTTCTCTATTTACGGCGTTCCCGATCCCAGGGGTCAGGTCGTAGCAGTCCCGTCGTATGCCTGATGGACTGACGAACGCGCTGGCCACCTCTCAACGACTAGTTGATGAGCTATTTCGGCCAGAGTTGGAACCTCGTGTTTCGGTCATCTGGATGACATCATTATCGTGACCGGCACATACGAGGACCATGTCAAGTACCCGACGCTGGTGATGAAGCGCCTGATTGACGCCGGGCTGCGAGTGAATCCCAAGAAGGGTGACATCTGTTGTTCTCCGGTTCGATATCTGGCATCCCTCCTGGACATACAGGGGCCGAGACCCGATCCCGAGGAAGTGGCGCTAGTTGAAGAGTATCCTTCACCTGAAAACTTGCGTCAGCTTTACTCCTCCTTGAGAATGGTGGGGTGGTACTCTCGGTCCATCGAGCACGACGCCGAAGTGGAAATGCCCCTACTAAAACTACTCAAGAAAACGATGCCATGGAATTGGGGCCCTGAACAGCAGGACGCCTCTGAGAAGCTGGAGGACGCCCTTACGACGGTGCCAGTCCTAGCTCGACCCGACTTCTCGCGGACTTTCACGATTCAGTGTGACGCCAGTGGCTACTCGTTAGGATTCGTGCTCACGCAAGGGGATGAGGACGGCGAACACCCGATAGTCTACTGCAGTCGCAGTTTGACGCCAGCCGAACAAAACTATACCGCTACGGAGCGCGAATGTCTCTCGGTCTTATGGTCTATATACTACCGGTCAAAAGTATGGGTTCACTTCGGAAAAAATCTTGCTATCTTCGAAATTGGATATTTCCGGCCCCCGTGGTCCAAATGGACTCCATCTGGGCCCATTTTGTAGCTTTTCTGCGTACCTTGAAACATCAATTCAAAGTTCTTTCATGGGATGCAACTGGTCTTCGCTACGCCACGTTGAGGACAAGAACATCTTCACATTTCTGAGGCATCGTTTTAATCTCCTGCATCTTCCACGGTAGACATGGTAGCTCAATGAGACTGATGAGACTCCGTAGATTAACTTGACACCCTTCAAAATCGTTTTCGAATGTTGCTCTAGCTTATTTTTTGTCAAAGTTATGAGCATTTTCGCAAAGAAAGATGTTTTTAGTGAGTTTTCACATCTTTGATGCTCTACGAACGAAGAATGGATGATGTAGTTTCGACTCTATGTCTTTTCTTGTACCCATCCACTGTCAATTTCACACCATTGTGCGAGATTTTCAATTTCTGCGCAATGTACCGGTATAAACATCCATTACTAATTGGAGCGATGATAGCACTTCGCGTTGTTTCGCAAAGTCCAGATTTCGGAGCCATCGCAGTGCGTCGGAGTCGGCAAAATTCCTCTCAAGGGTCGAATTCGAATCAGAATTGACGGAGGAATTATCTGTATTGGAAGAGGTCAGTGAGCTCAGTGTGATTGTGGAATTGTAGACGTAGTCGAATGTTGTGACGCAAGGTTTGTTTTGTTATGGCTCCATACGGAGACACGCATACAGAGCACACACAGTTTCTTTTGCGTGTGAATGGTTTCCGGGAGCAATGTTACGAGTATCCATCGATGAAAATCACATAGATCGGAATATTATACAGTGCGCTTAGCGATAAACTCGTGGAATCATTCCGCTCCATCACTGATTCTTTCCATACAGTACATAAGTTCTGGAGAGATATGCGAAAAAGTATCTTTTTGCGAGAATACTCATTATTCAACGAGAAATAAGCTAGAGCAACGTTCGGGAATGATTTTGAAAGGTATTGAGTTGCTTCACGGGATCTCATCAGTTTCATTGGGCTACCATGACTATCGTGAAAAATGCAGGAGATTGGAATCACCCCTCAGAAATGTGAAAATGATCTTGTCTTCAACGTGGCGTAGCGAAAACCAGTCGCATCCTATGAAAAAATTTTGGATTGACGTTCCAAAGTACGCAAGAAAAGCTACAAAATGAGCCTAGATGAAGTCCATTTGGACCACGGGGGCCCGAAATATTCAAATTCGAAGATAGCCAGATTTTTTCCCAAGTGAACCCATACTTTTGACCGGTAGTGTAAAGGAATTCAGGCCTCACGTCGAGGGTTATCATTTCAAAGTCATGACGGAACATGGCACCCTGAACTGGCTGGGAGGTCTGTGGGATCCGACCGGCCGATTGGCGCGGTGGGCGCTGAAACTCCAACAGTGGGACTTTGAAATCGCGTACAGAGCCGGTAGGTTACATCAAGTTCTTGACGCCTCATCACGAATGTATGAACCAGAGGTCGACACTAGCGCCAATTCAGACGCCATGGTGGAAGCTGCGGTCACCGAGGTTGAGCAAAATAATTGGTACGCACAAAAGATCGCGGAGGTCCTGGAGTACCCATATAAATGGCAGAATTGGGAAGTTGAAGACGAGCAACTGTACCGATATCGAGGAGACGCCATGTTGGATCCGATCACGGCGCCGCACGAGAAATGGCGCTAAGTTGTTCCCGCGTCCCAGGGGCAACGGGTATTGATGGACGCTCACTGTCCAGCCTTTTCCGGCCCTCTCGGAGTGGAGAAGTGTTATGATAAAATCGCTCGGGATTACGACTGGCCCGGCTTATATCACGATACAGCCACATTCATCAGACAATGCCAGGGGTGCCAGAAATGCAAGGTCTCACAATTGGGCCCCCAAGGCCTCATAGGGCTGCGAGTAGTGAAGACGCCATGGGCCGTCGTCGCGGCGAATATGATGAAATTTCCAGCCTGCGAGGAGCAGAACAAGTACCTCCTCGTATTTCAGGATCTATTTACACGATGGATTGAGGTCAAGCCCTCGCGGGAGGCCGACAGTGAGACCGGCGCTGCAGCATTTGAGGAACTCATTCTGTTCTGACGGGAGGCGCCAAATTACTCACTGACGGACAATCGCAAGGAGTTTGACAATAAATTCTTGGATGACGCCCTAGTGGAATATGGCGTACGTCATGTTAAGACGTCTCCTCACCACCCGCAGAGTAATCCGGTGGAATGCTCGAATGCGTGTTGAAAACGATGATTGCCCAATCCATCAAGGACGACCATCGCAACTGGGACGCCCATGTACACGAGTTCCGACACGCTGTCAATACCGCGGTTTAATCGACGCTAAAAGTTTCACCCGCATTCTTGAACTATGGGCGCCATCCCACTCCGGTTAAGAGTTCACGCCACGAAATGAACGCCAAGGAACTGATTGAGAAAATGGGCGTATCTACCTGGATGGACCGTTTGAGACGCCTGGACGCCTTAAGGGATCTGGCGATGCGATACATCGATGAGGCGCGTGAGAAGCAAGCCAAGGCGTATATGCGGGGGCGGAGGCATGATGAGTTCCAGCTAGGGGATATGGTATTTCGTCGAACATACTTTTCATATGATGCCGCGAATAAATTCAACGCAAAGCTGGCACCGAAGTTTGAGGGTTCGTTCGAAGTCGTGGGGAAGAAGTAGCCGTTAGTTTACGTCTTAGAGGGAGAGTTAGGTAGAAACTTGCCGGAGGTCCATGTATCTCAACTGAAGAGATGGGTACCACCCAGGGCGCCAATTGTAAATAAGTAGTGCATGTGCATGGGCATGAATTTGATAATGCATCGCAGCAGTTATTAAAAATTTGCCATTTCAGGGATCCAAGCGCCAGAGATGCCAAGAATTGGAGAAACGACAAGGGTCGAAGAGACGCCGAGAGTCGAAGAGGCACCAAGGGCCGAAGACGCGCCGGAAGTCGAAGGGGCGCCAGACCAAGCACTGATGGACGTCGAACTGCCGTCTAGGGAGCGACCCGGTTTTGACGCCCTGTTCCCTCACTCAGCGCATTCCCGGGAGGCTGAGTTCCTCTGGAATCGGCGGGTGAGTCAGGGGTCCAACTCTTAGGACCTCCCCGACTTCCGCTTGATAGCGGATCACGACGATTAGCCCCGAGCTCTCAGAGAGTTGGTCGAGCGCGAGGCCGCTCGGGAAGCCACCCGCCAGGAGGTGAGAGAGGCATGTCTACGATACTTCGAGGCAGGGACATTGACCATCATTGTCGATGCCCCCGTCCTGGAACCGCCTGGGGATTATCGTGCGACGGGAGAAAAGGCGCCGAGTGCCGACCCTGAGGAGAGCCTATTGAAGTGGAAGCGGAATCGCGGCAGACAGGGAGGGAGCTGGAGGAGTTTCTGGATTGAACGGCGGAGCTGGGTCCGGATGATGGGATCCCCGAGGCTCAGAGGGTGTGCTCCAGTGACCTCCTGTTCCTCGACCTGCTTGTCACCTCCGGCTTGCAGTAGGCAGCGCCCTCCCCGATATGGGTGGCAGGGTCTCCAGATACCACGTCCATCATGCGTGGGGGAGGCAGCGGAGAGCAGTCGAACGCCGCTGATCTGGTCACGGCAAATGCAGCTAGCACGCCAAAGAGTGCAAAGAGTCTGTCTTCTCGTCGCGGTGGAGTGGTACCGGGCCCCTCATCACAGTCTCCAGCACCACGCCCGCTGCCCAGGTCGGCTCCGCTCTACCAGCCGCTCCGCCACTCCTACGAGTGCCTGCAGAATGACGAGATGCAAACAAGCCAGTTTCAATCCCGTCTTTCAGTTTCAGTTGTTATTTTTTATTTTGATTTCGAGTTGTTTTTCCTTTTTTTTGTTTGAATGTAGTAATAAGGAATATGGAATGTTTATCATTGGCCCGAGTAGAGGCAAGGGATGATCGAGGGATCAGGCGCCCTCCCTCTTTACCCTCTCCGGTTGATTACCCGGAGGGGATAAGGGAGGGGTAATCCGACGTGAGAACGTCGCAGCCGTACTCATGACCGTCTCCTCGTCTCCGCCAAGGTACCTTGGAGCGGAAAACTAATTGTGCTCGAACTCTTCCTATGTAGACGTACCCGAGCGGAGAGGAGTTTGACGGCAAAGAGAGGCCGTCGAGCAAGCAGAGCAGTCACAGTTGAGCAGCAGCAGCAAGGCCGAGCGTAGTGCGCGTTAGAGCCGTTGAGAGCAGCACCTCCCGGGCGCGATTTGGGTGGGCGCAAGGAGGGAGTGGGCCGCGAGAGATGCCGTGGAGGAGCAGTTGCGGGGAGTCGACCGACGAACGAGCAAGTTGGAATAGAGTTGGGATAGTTCTGAGACCTGTTGAGCCGAGTCGGAGTATTTTTGAGGAGTTACGAACTAGGACGTGGGAGTTGATGGATCCATTCCTACACATTTTGCGATGATATCCTCTGAGAAAGTAATAGACGGTGAGTACGGCTACTGTTTATGACCCTGGCTTTTGATCCTCCCTCGCTCCCTCGCGCTTGAGAGTCGTGCGCAGCAGATCGTATTCGGGGATGCCTTACAGGTGTGCTCATACCCGGACGTGAGTAGCTGATCCGTTTTTCGGGCGCGGGGACTTGGGCCCAATCCCGATCCGGCCAATATAAATGACTTGTGACCTTGTGAGGTGACGTAACCTCACATCCCTCCGTCACAGAAGAGCCGCCGAAGAGGAGAGCCGAGCAGCCAAGGAGGTTACTCAGCGCCGGGCAGAGGAGGCTCGGGTGGCTCAGGCTGTCCGTGCGGTGGAGGAGGTCGCCCGCCTGATCGCGTTGGTCGACATCCGGCGCAGTCCGGCCCATCCTCCTCCACGCCACTCGGACTATACCGAGCGTCTGGACCAAACCCTGAACCTCACGCAGGATTCGCCGGAGGCTGAGTGGTACGTGGTGCTCCGAGCTTTCTTTGGAAGCAACAACGACCCACAGCCACCGAACGCTCGCTAAAGCAAGGTATCCTCCCTGTCCTCTCGGATTCCTCCTTGTTGAGGAAGGGTAGGGTTCCGAGGATCTAGTATTGATATGGCGCCGGAGAGGGAAGGAAGCCAGTATTGAACATGGCGCCGAGAAGAGAGGCGATCTCGTATTGGACAAAGCGCCAAGATGAGAGAAGATCTAGTATTGAACATGCCGCCGAAGAATGGAGAACTAGAACTATATGGCGCCAAATGTCCCGTATTGCAACGAACGCCAGGACGCCATCAACAGCGCGAAGTGGAACTGAGAGTGAGATGCTGCAGAGTCCCTTTCATATGATTGATCCCGCGGATGGATGGGTGGATGGATAATCCCTGTGGGTAGGGCCTAGAGGGGGCTAAGATCTCCCATCTCTCATATCATTATTCTCCTCCCTGAGCATGTATTAGCCCCCGTAGGATGGACCCCGTTCATGATGGTTGATGAGAGATTGGACGGGCAATGATCCCTCTTGAATTCATTGGAAATTATGAGTACTTTCCTTCGATTACGAGGTCGATTCGAGATCGCGGTGGGAGGCAGAGATGCCACGGGCGAGGTTGAGCCTAACGGAAGGAGACAGCCACTCCCTGCGGGAGTGGCCCTTGAGGGGGGAGGGGGGGGGGGTAATGCGACGAGTATCTCGTCGCAGCCGATTGAAGGTGTGAAACTCACCTCTTTCCTACGCCTCGGATCGGCCACTTCGGGAAGGCGCGATCTGATTGTATCACGTTTCTTCCGAGGTGCCAAACCGCACGGGAGACCAGCAGGCCCGACGCTGACAACAGGGCCACGGGCACCAGCACTGGGGGAGCTGCGCCGGCCTGCGAGAGCGCGGGCCATCGTGCTGACGCCAGAGGGAGAAGCGCATGAGGGCGCCTCCAGATAACCCCGCGCACCCGAGGCAGGGGAACCGGGACATCGTCGCGGCTCGCGCGTGCCGTGCATCCTCTGCACGGCTCCCGCGGACTCTCCATTGTGGCGCAGCACAACACACGGGAGATTATGGTGAAGCGCCTCGTGCTTGCACTCGGCATACCGCTGCCACACGCGCACACACCCGCACGCTCGCACTCACGCAGGGCCGGCAGTGCCAGGTGCGATCGCGACGCATTTCCGACGGGCGTGGGTGCATTGCCACCCGACAGTCGGCCCGGGTGGCCGCGGAACGGGAGGACACCGACGATTTGCGCACTCGGCGGGCAGACGACTTGCGCTGTCACCACCCAATCTGACACGCGCTTGAGCAGATGAACAGCTCAAGTGCTGATCCGGCCGACCCAAGATAAGCGCTAGGGCAACGCCTAGCAGACGCCGAACATCTGAACGTCTGCCTCGAGGCGCTAGAGTGGTATCGGACATGCTCACGGGGCGATATGGGTATACCGATGCCTATGTAGGTATATCCTAGCACCGAGAGCATGCAAGACGCCGGGGTGGGGCGGTATGAGCATAGAAGCGCCAAGAGACGTAGCAGAATGCACGCATGGGGCGATATGGGCATACCTATACACATATAGGCATGCCACGGCGCCAAGCGCATGCAAGATGCTCCAGTGGGGCAAAATGGGCATAGAGGCGTGAGACGACGTAGCAGAATGCATGCATGGGGCGATATGGGCACACCTATATACACATAGGTATGCCACAGCGCAAAGCGTATGCGAGATGCTTCGGTGGAAGTAAATGAGCATCGAGGCGCTAGACGAAATAGCTGAATGCGTGCATGGAGCGATATGGTCATACCCATACTTATGTAGGTATGCCACGGGGCCAAGTGCATGCGAGATGCTTCGGTTGGGGAAAATGAGCATCAAGGCGCAATGGACTGCAGCAGAAGGAGCCGATGGGGTGACATGGGTATACCTATGCAGATATAAGATTAAAAAAGCTAGAGCTATAAGATTAGCACAGCTACAGAGCGAGCGGTGTCAGAAGACAACCCGCTGATGGAGAAGTGGGACAGACTCCAGGCAGCACACCAAAGAGGAGAAGATATCTTTGAAGAGATGCTGCGGCTCATTAAAAAAGTAAGCGACGAGTCGGAGGCTCATGCCACAGCAAAAGAGACCGTGGAGGAAGATATGGCGGAAGTGAAGGGCCTCATGGTGAGCTTAGATGAGGCCAGGACTGGGACAGCTTCTTTTGTGGGGGAATTTGGTCCCAACCTACAAAAAGCGACGATAGAGGCCCAGGCGGCGAAGATCTTCATCCATCCGCGAGCCCGCTTAGACGAGGACCGGTCTGGGAAGAAGAATGCCAGCCCTCCCAGCATCATAGCTGAGACGAAGAAGAACAAGCTGACCTTGCAAAAGCCCCGGGTAAGCCTGAACCAACGAGGATTAGACCAGGCGAGCAGCTCGTCCACCACTCCGACGTCGTACCGGAGTGCGAAGTCGCAAACTGCGAGCAGTGACTCGGATCACGAGGCAGTTTGCAAGCGCAGGAACTACAAAAGAGCAGGAGCAGCCAATCTGCCTAGAACAGGAGACGAGCAGCGCGGATAGAGCACGCAACAGAAGGAGAAGGAGTAGAGCACTAAGAAGCGGAAGGAAAGGAACTCGACAGCGTGAGTGAAACCTGACGCAGTCGGTGGTAAAATTGCAGGATGGTGGCCCAACCTACGCCGAGACGCTGAAAAAGGTCAAAGAGAGCGACCATGCCAACGAGATATCCTTAAAAGTCATGAAACTGAGGAAGACTAATGATGGTCACCTTATCATAGAACTCCTAAGAGGGACCGAGGCAGGGCTCGTGCGAGAGTCGCTGCGAGGGATGGTTGAGGACGCTCGAGATATCATCCACCCCTTGGCCCAAGAATCCTGGAAGTGAGAGACATCGATGACGATACTTCCAAAGAGGACGCCAAGACCGCGATTGCGAACGTGATCGAGAACGATCGATTTGAGAACATTCGGGTGAGGACTCTTCGGCAAGGCCCCAGAGGGACGCAGACCGCTGTGGTTACGATCCCTGCAGGACAGGCCCAAAATATCTTGAAAGAAGCGACGATCCGCATAGGCTGAGTCAATGCAAGAGTACAAGAGAAGGGCGGCATCCCACGGTGCTACAACTGCCTGGAATTCGGCCACGTTTCCGGAAAATGTGGGAAACCATTTAGGAAAAGGTCCAAACTGTGCTTTCAATGTGAAGGCGAGAGTCACATAGCAGCAAGCTGCGACGCAAAAGCTACACCGAAGTGCTTGAGCTGCAAGGCCATCGGGGCCGAACACGAACATAGATGTGGAACGCAGAATTGCGAGGCTTACTACCGGGCACGAGCCCACTTCAACCGAAAGAGGGGACGGAACAGGAGGAATGGCTAGATCCCTGCAGGCAAAATTCGAGGAGGACTCGGCAAGCTCACGACTTTCTCGAGGCAGAAGCGGCACAACAGGGGTCGACATCCTGATAATCTCGGAGCCATGTCAGTGGATCTCCCAACGTGAGCCACCGACCTCGGGGGAGGAGCTGCCGTTCGGAAAGTGAACACTCACCTATGTGAGACGGAGACACCAGTCAGTGGACACGGCTTCGCGGGGAAAGTCGTAGGAGATATAGCGATCTACAGCTGCCACTACTCACCCGAAGCCTCGATGCAGCTCTTCAAGCAAAAACTGAGAGAGCTCGAAGAGAGCGCAAGGCAATAGGGGGAGGGGATCGCTGTAGTTGCCGGCGACTTTAACTCCAAGTCTCCGGCATGGAGTGGAGGACCCCAGGATGATAGAGGCGCCGTGTTGGCCGCGTGGTAATGCAACGGCTTAAGGCACAGAATAGCTCTCCCGTCCCGACGGACCAGAAGACTATGCTGGGGATGATAAGGGTGCTGTTTCCAGAGGGAGAGCCGCGGACTATGTTTCTGCCGACCATAACGGAACCCATACTACCATTCTAGGAGGGCAGATTGAGGCTAGCAGTAACCAGGTTGACCAACGGCAAGGCTTCAGGCCTAGATGGAATTCCAAACAAGGCCCTGCAGATAGTCACGAGCGCGAGGCCGGACTTGCTTCTTGAATTGTTCAACGAGTGTCTATGTGCCGGAGTGTTTCCAAAATCGTGGAAGTGCCAGAAGCTTGTGCTCATTCCCAAAGGCGAGGGCGGAATCCCCGAGGATCCATCTCCGAGCAGGCCCTTGGGCATGCTCGACACATTGGGGAAATTATACGATGGGATGGTCTTCAATAGGCTCAACAAAGCTCACGAGGAGAGCGGCGTGCTACCGCCGATGCAGTTTGGGTTCCGAAAGGGACGCAGCACGCTGCACGTTCAAGACCGTGCAGAACAGGGTCGGAACGGCGCTTGGGCTCAAACCGGAGCTTGGAGGATTCTGCGGAATCATCGAGCTCGATGTAGAGAATGCCTCCAGATCCGCAAGCTGGGGATGCATCTATAGGTCATTAGTGGGCAGGGCTCCAGCCTACCTACTCGCTATAGTCAGTGAGGCCCTGCGAGACCGGGTCATGGTCTTCGACACCGATGAAGGACAACGCTGGAGCTAACGGCAGGGATTGCACAAGGATCCGTATCTGGGCCATTCGAGTGGTATACCCAGTACGACGACTTCCTCAACATGGATCCACCACGCGGAGCTGAACTCGTGGGCTTCGCGGACGACACCGGACTCGTCGTTGTTGCTCCAACTGCGTGGCAGGTAGAATTCATTGCGAACAATGCTTTGGAGCGGATCGGTGAGTGGTTCCGAGAATACCACCTCGAACTCGCCGAACCCAAGTGCGAGGGGCAACTTGTGACAAAAAGGAGGAGCTACGAGACCCCAGTTTTTACCGTCAACGGTCATGTGATCCCAATCAAGAGGGAAATTTAGTATCCCGAGGTGTGGTTTGACGACAACTGGCCCTACAAGGCGTACATCGGGAAAGCCGCACTCGAGGCAGAGAGAGTAGGGTATACCCTCCAGTGACTGATACCAAACAT
Source organism: Eretmocerus eremicus (assembly GCA_030522705.1). NCBI lineage: Eukaryota > Metazoa > Arthropoda > Insecta > Hymenoptera > Aphelinidae > Eretmocerus > Eretmocerus eremicus. Next base: position 11,064 of record JAPYYZ010001134.1, read on the forward strand.
AGGCTGGCCCATGCCGAGCAAGAGAGCACTTGTGATTACCGTGAGCACGTCCATCATTCTTCACGGTGCCCCTGTATGTGGGAACGTAGCAAAAGCGACGAAGATAACCGAGGTCATGGGACCGATTCAACGCCAAGCATCACCTCGGACGATCAGCGCTCACCGCACCGTCTCGTCCGACGCCGCGTGCGTCCTGGCAGGAATACCGCCCATCAGCTTGCTGGTGGTTGAGCGTGTGGAGATCTGGGAGAGGCAAGCGACCCTCAAAACCGAAAGGGTGGATATAAACCCCCCTCCCCTCCCCCCTGCCGGGCTGCCCTTCGCAAGCTTGCAAGAGCTAGGACCTTGGTTGAATGGCAAGCGGAATGGGACCGCTCAACGAAAGGACAATGGACGAACCAATTGATCCCGCATCTCAACCGATGGATCGATCGTGGCCACGGAGAGCGGAACTACTTACTGACACAGGCCTTGAGGGGTCATGGCTGCTTCGGCGCCTACCTCACCAAGTTTAGGAAGAGAGCAACACCGGAGTGACAGAGCTGTGGTTCCGGTATTGATACCACTGAGTACGCTTTGTTTAAGTGCACTGACACCAGCACAGAGCGCGCGGAGATACAAACGAGGCTCAGTTCCCGGCTCTTCCCCGAGGAACTAGTCCAAACAATGTTTCGCGACAGAGGAACGTGGGGAAACGTCACCCAGTCTATCAAGACGGCAATCACCCGCGAAGAGTGGAGGGAACGACACCTGCAACGCCAAGCAAGAGGCGCAACGCAGTAGATGGCGGACCGCGGAGAAAAAAGAGAGGAGAAGACGAGGAGTAAGACCAGAAGAGCTGCGCCACCCATGGAGCGCGAGAAACGCCACCCATGCCTGAACTCATGCACGTGCAGTCCCGGGCATGGATAGGTAAGTTCGTGGATTTCACCTCAGCCTCCCCCTGTTAACGGGTACGAGGCCGAGGGGGGCTTAGATGGTAAGGGTCCCTGAGGATGGCCGGGAGGTGATTCAATCCGAACGTCGGCTCCTTTTCCCGCCCGAATTGACCCTTGAGCTCACCCCGTCATGAGGGGCTTGTCACAAGGGCTTTTCCACGCTCTCGAGGCAGCTTGTCGTCCGGTCTGCGGATCTGCCCTTTTTCGAATCACCTTAGAAAGGAAAAAAAAGGATAGATAGATAGATTTACAAACGAGGCCGTAACGAAAGTAGCGGGCGCGAGGCCGGATTAGCTCCTCGAACTGTTCAACGAGTATCTGTCTGACGGAGTGTTCCCGAAACCGCGGGAGCGCCAAGAACTTGTGCTCATCTCCAGAGGCAAGGGAAGATCGGTGAGTGGTTCCCAGAACACTACCTGGAACTCGCTGAACTCAAGTGCGAGGGGCTGCTTGTTACGAAGAGCAGGAGCTACGAGACCCCAGTTTTTACCGTCAACGGTCATGTGATCCCAATCAAGAGGGAAATCAAGTATCTCGAGGTGTGGTTCGACGACAACTGGCCCTACAAGGCGTACATCGGGAAAGCCGCACTCAAGGCAGAGAGAGTAGGGTACGCCCTCCAGTGGCTGATGCCAAACACAGGCGGGCCCATGCCGAGCAGAAGAGCACTTACCGCTCAACAAGAGGGCGCTGGACCAACCGATTGATCCCGCATCTCGAGCGATCAATCGATCGTGGCCACGGAGAGCTGAACTACTGGCTAACACAGGATCTGACTGGTCATGGCTGCTTTGGCGCCTACCTCACTAAATTTAGGAAGAGAGCACTACCGGAGTGCCAGAGATGCGGTTTCGACATTGATACCGCTGAGCACGCTTCGTTGAAGAGAACTGACACCAGTATGTTACGCGCGGAGATACAAACGAGGCTCGGGTTTTGGATCAACCCCGAGAACCTAGTACCAACAGTGCTCCGTGACAAAGGGACGTGGGAGGACGTTGCACGGTGGGCGAAAAAATGATAATTCTTCATGGGTATTGCTCGAACCATGATCGGAAGTCATGTTTGACCTCTAGAGATATTCTTCGGAAATTCCAAGGAATCATATTTTGACAGAGTTTTCACACCGCTTCGGAGGATACGCTCAGAAGTATACCTCTCCAGTCCAAAAATGGGGATGCACTACAAATGATCTTGGAAATGGACCTCGGAGTCGAGTCTGAAATCCCAAACAAATGTCTTCCTACGAATGCTGTAAGCTTCTCTCACATACGGATGCAGAACAGTGCGCTTCATCGAGCTATGAGCGAGTTTGTGCAGCTTTGGGACCCAAAATCATATTCGACCTCTAGCCGACCCCTTAAGGGCTATAGCCGGGTATTAGGGTCGAAAGTGTCCCGGTTGAAAATGGCCAATTGACCCATACCGTTCGATAGGTATTGACGAAATATACTACCAAAAAAATTTTCAGCCCCCTAGGTCACTCTTGGTCGACATAACCTCAAAAAAACTATTTTATGGTCTTTTATTGATTCCGGGAACGAGAATGGACCAAAAAATCTGAGAAAATCCACAAGAATAGTTTCTATAGAGACAAATCTCTGGGAATTTTTCCAGATTTTTCGGTTGCCAAACATAACTTGGAAAAATTTTGGAAATTTTGAATAATTTGCCATAATGACGGGTTTGGGGCTGTCTAGCTGGAAATTTTTTCCAATGTGGGAATACGTATTTCCAACCCAAGAAAAAATTTTCAGAATCTTACATTTGGAAAAAACGTTCTGAGAGCCTGAAAGCCATTTCAAACGCGTTTTTCGCGGTTTTTTTGCGACATCCCGCATGCTGACGTACCTCCGAGCCTCCTGTATGGCAACTTCAACATGGAAGATGACTTTTGTGATTGCACATACATCAAATCTGAGTCCCAATACACTCACTAGATGGTAGGAGGATGCCCTAATAGGGTCCCTAAAAGTCTCTGCAAAGCCCGAGAGTCGGCATAATCGCAATCCGCTGTTATCATGCTTCCCCACCAAGTTGAGATTTCATCATCCCTGTGGTCAAAACTCGATACCTCTGGGGCCGATTTGGGGCTCTTGACACGGAAAAATATGTCATTTCAGGGCTCACACGGAGATTCCGGGCGCTGGGCAATTTGCTGCCCTCGCTTCGCTCGGGAATCCATCAGCCATTAGGGCCCGACAGGAGCCGATCCGCGTCGAAGGATAATATATTCTTTACGTTTCATCAAGGAAACTCTGTCGCTAGAATAATCAGGTGTAAAAATTCTAAATGGAGGGATGAATCCATCAAAAACCCTCAACAACTAATTTACGTTCGAAAAAAAATACCTACTGCCTTCATTTTTCGTGTATACCCAACTCACATGCTTGAATCGACCAATCTGCTACGCATATATCCTTGCGCGCAACGATACTTTCTCGATGTGGATAAACGTTCATACATGAACGAGAAAAGCCCTGTCCCCTCGGTTTTCAAGTTTTGCTCTTCCGTTCTCCGATGATGATTGATATTGTTCAACAACCCACAGATCCAGATCAGTGTCTGACTTCAATACGCCGCGAGAGTTGCACACCCATTTACGCTTTCTAAAATGTATACCTTGGTAAGTATGAGAGTTTTCTAACGGAAACTCCATTTCTATATACTTACATCCAGTAGACGCATGGGGATTATACATACTCAATGATGTACATAGATTCACAAGATTTTAAGAGATAGGCTGGTTTGAAAAATAGCCAGAACGTCATTTCAATTTTTGGAAAGAATGAGATCAGGGGAATATGTCGAGCGCTCCTTGATTCTACATGGAGGGAATACCAATTTAAATCAGAGAATGAAGTGAAATCGAAGAATTGTCAAGTAGAAATATCCATGATTCATCCTAAAAGTTTCATATCTTTCAATGTTGGTATGATACAAATTACTTACACTTCCTCGTCCATAATCGTAGCGCCTCACGTTTTCTAGGGACAATCGAGGAGTAGAAGTTGACAAATAGAGTTCTACGTTTCTGAATCACGGCCTAATTAGCTTGGAAGATGAACGCAATTATCAAGTACTGCTTCCCTACTGTCTTGAGGAAACGCGAGGCGCTACAATTTTGGACGAGAAAGTGTGAGTAATTTGTACCATCCCAAGATCAAAGGATATGATGTCTAATCAAGGATAATGTAAAATCAAGGAGTACTCGACATATTCCCCTGATCTCATTCTTTCCAAAAATTGAAATGACGTTCTGGCCATTTTTTAAATCAGCCTATCTCTTACAATCTTGTGAATCTATGTACATCATTGAGTATGTATAATCCCTACGCGTCTACTGAAAGTGAGTATATAGAAATAGAGTTTCCGTTAGAATACTCTCATACTCACCAGGTTATACATTTTAGAAAGCGTGAATGGGTGTGCAACTCTCGCGGCGTATTGGAGTCAGACAGTGATCTGGACTTGTGGGTTGTTGAACAATATCAATCATCATGGGAAAACGGAAGGGCAAAACTTGAAAACCGAGGGGACAGGGCTTTTCTTATTCATGTATGAACGTTTTCCGACATCAAGAAAGTATCGTTGAACGCAAAAATATATGCGTACCAGATTGGTCGATTTAAGCATGTGAGTTGGGTATACACGAAAAATGAAGGCGGTAGGTATTTTTTTCCGAACGTGGATTAGTTGTTGAGAGTTTTTGATGGATTCATCCCTCAATTTAGAATTTTTACACCTGATAATTTTAGCGACAAGGTTTCTTTGATGAAACTGTGACGGGAAATAGTCCCCATCACTCTCTCCTCGGCGCTATCGATATTGTTTACTCACCAATCAGATTGTTACAGGTGTAGCGGCGATGAGCAGCATTGAGAGAGCAACACACCTGTAGGTAAGAGAGAGAGAGAGAGAGAGAGAGAGAGAGAGAGAGAGAGAGAGAGAGAGAGAGGGAGAGAGAGAGAGAGAGAGATAGAGATAGATAGATAGATCCCCCTCTACGGTGTGCATAACCTTGACGAGGTGAGGGGGCTTTTCACTGAGAAGCACACCATCCGGAATCCTGAAATGATATCTGTCCTAAAACGACTCTCAGGGGGGAGGAAAACCCCCGCCGGACGCGACCCCAGTTGGCGGCTGGGGAGACCCGTACAGCGGCGTGACTGGAGTGCGGCAGCTTTGTCACCTCCGTGTCTGTCGCGGTCAGGGCGGAGTGAAATAAAATAGCTCCCGTGGACCAAACCAAACTCATCCCGGCGTTGAGGCTAGCCGGAATGGGCTTTTCGGCCTCAAAACAACTATGGACAA
>JAPYYZ010001135.1:0-16312 GCA_030522705.1 Eretmocerus eremicus
ACGATATTCTTCATTGCGCAACGTTGCCAAGGGCTGGCGTGGCGTTATTTTTAATAACGTCACCCCAGTCGGTAATGATTCGCAATATGCAACATTCCGTAAGCCTACGCCGTGGCGCTATTGGGCACATTCCGAGCTCGTGTGATAAAAATGCACTTTTACGCACGGAGTGTGAAAAAATAGATTTTTGAAATTCTGTGCTCGAAAGTTGACTTTGCGCACAGTTTGTCAACTTTCACTCACAGATTGTCAGAAACTATAGTTTGATACATGGGCGTAAAACCTATTTTTCGCCCTTGTATCGAAATGTGCTATTACGCCCGTGTATCGAACTATATTTTTTGATCATCTGTGAGTGAAAGTTGCCAACCCGTGCGAAAAGCAAACTTTCACGCACAAAATGTCAAAGACACTATTAATGCATACTCCATTCGGGGTGTTTGCTCATTTTACATAGAATCTATTGAATTATCTTGGATCTGGAATAAGATGTAGGTACGTAGGTGAGCTTGCAAGCTCTCATCCTCACCCATGCCGTACAGACAGGCAAAAATTCAAGCTCCACTGTGAGATACTTGAAAATATTCAATGTGACTGTTTGGACGATGTCACTCAGCTCATGGTCATACGAGTGCGAAAGCTTGCGAATAAAGCAGCCTGGAATTGTTGCTTGGGCGCGCCACGAGCGACACGGTCCGCTTGTCGTCACGCTCGTGCAAAGCCCTTGTACGCCGAGCCAAGTATAACAGGAAGAACAGGCCTGCCTCTGTTCAGCGACGCTTCCTCTGTGTCTCTGCAGCTTTATTCGCCCAAGATGAGCAGACTCGGTGCCACAAGAAGTGATGGTGGAAACCCACACGCATTACTACACCGAAAGTAAATTCCTCAGTGTGATAATAGCCGATCAGTATAGCACCGCTCATACGAATGCAATTCGCTTCGATGGCGAGCCAAGCGTGATCTTTGTTGCGGAAAAGCGATCCCGAGGTTTGCTGCTGCCCCATTGTGGGCGCTTTCTCGTGCGTGCAAAGTCGAGCAAATTATCATAATGCACTCACACAATATCATATATATACCTATAAGCATACACATTTGCGGCTCAACTACATTTGGATCGAGCCTCTTTCCTCGTGGCTGGGCCCATCACGGGCTATTATTTCTGCACTTTCATTAAGAGCGAACAATTATTTTCAGCGTACAATCCTCGATCAAAACGCTCCGAGCGAGCAGTATACGTGGACTGGCGATCATCCGATCTCGTGAGCGGCCGCGAAATAGATCTCTGCCAACCGCAACGTGTTTCTAACTCTCTCGAGTATAACAACTGCTGTAAGAAAACTCCTCGTTTGAATTCTCAGTACGCTCAAAGTTTAATTAGGGTAGCCGGATAAGTGGCTCACTGGGTGAAATTCACCTTACGTGACAGGACCGGACAATACTCTCCGCCGCAAAATCATACGTTTCATCGGAACATCGATGTTTGTAATCTATCAGTCAGCTAATTTTATGACAGGTGAATGATATCGAAAATAATTGGAGAACGAAGCTCTAAACAAGAGAAAACCTAAACCAACGTCGAGATTTGATTGTGCGGAAAGGTGATGTCCCTACTTCGTGGGAAGCATAGGCATTGTTTGTACAGGCTCACGAGAAATACGCAGCGTGAACCTTATGAGTCTCACAAACATTTACAAAGTCTCTATCGGTGGAATATTTTTCGATGCATTGGTTCTGCGTAACTACCGATTTAGTTATATTTTTTCAGGATATGATGAGCTAGCATATGAGCAAATTTAACAACCCTAGTGAGAGATTTCCAAGGTAGATAGCCTCAAAGAGCCCAAGTCAAGCTCCGCAATAGACAAATCATGCACAGCGATGCCCGCTAATTTTTTTATGGATTCTCAACCTTTCTATTTCCTACTATATTCAACTTGACAATAATCCCAACAGGTAAGGTGGTCTTAGCAAAGAAGCTCACAGTCTCTCTATATGATAACGTTGCAGTCACGGCTAAAAAAGCAGAAATCATTTTTACATTATTTATCCTCCGTCGCAAGTATACCGCGCACATACGTCGCGCTAGGTCTGCTACATATTGCTCTGCGGCAGGCCTAACGGCCAGGAACAGAAGACATTAGGAGAGCGCAAATGAGTAATTAATCAGAGTTAATAGCCCAGTTCCATCCTCTCTGCTATGAGCTTTTCTGTCTGCTGAAATGTTGTAGGGCTCTAGAAAATCTTCAATCTGCACTATAGTTGAATCTATACTATCATTTGATGTTTTATCCTGATTTCATTGGATCAAAGCTAATCTATGTATAGTATGCAATTTGATAGGCTAGCCCAGTTTCATTGATTGTCAAGAGTTGTATTAGAAGTAGTGCGTCCCCGAAAAGAACTCCGGTATTCATTTGGAGGAGAAATGATTCGTGCAGTAATCAGCCTCCCATAAATTCACAAAAATAAATTCCTACATCACTAGGTAACACAAACGACTCATTTTGAATCATCGGGAGTCGTGACTTACATATTATGTTTAACAAAATAGAGTTTTGTTCTTTCTTTTGTTTATCCTAAATGACTGACCGGTATAGTGTCACTCTCATGTACTTCCATGATTGCCAATGGTTCAGATTAACTTGCTTTTGATCGATAGGAGAGAGGGTGCATAAAGCCCTCCCTTAGCAAATCATTCACACCAGCGCGCGTAAGGTCTACTCATCCTGGACAGGATTCATGTCAAAAATATGTATTTTTCAATTGTTGAGAGAATTCAATCCAGGATCTAATTAAAAAGCTACAGAACTTGAAAAGGCGCGCGCTGCGAGCAAAAGATTGACAACCGTTCAACATAGTTCATATTGAAGCTCATATCAAGGGCTTGTGTTGGTCGATTGTTAAGAAAATTGATTCAGAATCGAATTCAAAGTTCGAAGTCACGCGCGGAAATGAAAACATACTTCTGAGAATTCATATCAAAACAATGAATTTGTCAATGATTGATAAAATTCTATTCAGAATTCTAATAATAAAATTTTATTAGAATCTGAGTACTCATAATTTAGATGCCAAAACAGTGTTTCTACATGGTGAAATGGGAGAGGGGATCTATCTCTAACAACTCGAAGGTTCTGAGGTTCTAGGCGAAGTAGTAGTCTAGTGTGCAAGCTCAAAAAGACCCTGTATGGACTGAATTAGAGAAGTAGAGCTTGAAATATGAAGCTCTTTCAATTTATGATCGACCATACATGCTTTTTTTACATGGTCATATATGAGCTATGCTAATGACCATAGCGGTATCTCGAAACAGAGGGCCTGTGGAACTAAACCACCAGAGACATCTTCATTTATCAAAACAAGGTGGATGGTACTTTCAAATCTATTTTTCTTGAATGCCGACCTTTGACTGAGAGTCACACGCACAGTCACATCAGTGCTACCCTCAAATTGATTCTTGTCGATTAGGGAATCGACGAAGAAGATTTCGTGGCAGTAGCTTCTGATTCTGGTGCGAAAAAAAAAAGTTTCGATAGAAACTTTTGGTGCGGATCGTCATTTGCCTTGTTCGGCTCATAAAATTCACAATATTGAGTCTAAACCTCTTGATGATAAGTCTGTTAAACCTGCAATTGTCAAAGTCACATCAATAGTTCGATTCTTTGATCAATCGTGTAATGTTGCAGATAGGCTAAGCGATATTCCTTTCAGTACACTCATCCAATCCATTGACACTCGATGGAATGCAACTTATCTCGCGATAGAAAGATTCCTGAGTTTGAAAGAAAGAATCATGCTTCTCCTCATGGAATTTCCTAATGGTCCTAATATTCCAAGAAGTTCTGAACTACAAATCCTCGAGGACTCTACTATACGTCTCAAGCCATTTTTCGAAGCCACTAAAATCATTTCAGAACAAAAGAATTGTACAGCTAGTGAGGCCATCCCAGCAGTTTTTGTGATCAAAAAGCACTTGAATAATTCAACTACAGCCACGAATGTAGTCAAAGTAATGAAATCGATCTTGGAAAATGAAATGTCTAAGACATGTGAAAATATTCAGAGCGTGAGAATTCCAGCTTCAGCCACGATCCTCGATCCTCACATCAAAAAAATTCCATTCGTTCCTTCATCGTGCTGTATAGCTCTCGATCGGATATCACATTCGATTCGCGAAGAAAATGAGCAGCCGATACAGGTCGTTCAGCACAACGATCCTGAGCTACCTGTTTCGGGTGGTTTCTGGGCATTCCATCAAGTTGCTGTTAACCAACACGAAAGAGTTAGAAATGATCAAGAAAGTGATGAAATGCGTAACAACTTTCCACTTTACCTCGCTCAATCAGCTGTTTGATGCATGGATATCAATCCATTTTCATTTTGGCTAACAACCAGATACAGCCTTGAGAAAAGTAGCTACGAAGTACTCTATCGTTTTGTGCACATCAGTCGCATCCGAGAGGATGTTTTCGAGGGCTCGAAATATCCCCACTGGTGAGAGGAGTAGGCTTAGTCCAGAACACTTCCTGAAGCTCTCATTTTTGAGTTCACTCGGTTAAAGTTCATGGAGTCGGTAAAAACGTATGCAGTTTAAAACCTCGTTAGTAAGACTCTTTGAGCTCTTGAAGATTGTCGCATTAATTATAGTTGTATAGATTAGTATTTTTCAGCTATCGTTGCAATACTATCTTGAATAATCGCGATAGTTATTATTTTCATGCTCTCGTCAGCTAGAGTAATAAGTCTTTTAAAACTTATCTCAAATATACGTCTGGTTTACTCAATGCTTCCAACCATATCATTAATGTGAAATAATCTTTACATTATTCACAATTTTATATGAATGACAAACACTCATTCTGAATTCCATCAAACTCATTCTCACTTTTGTTTCTTCTCGCACCAACTTGAATTTGTTAAAATCTCCAACTCACACATAAAAATGTTGATCCAAGACTAGAATGGAATGCTTATTCGATCCATTTCCTTACAAAATTGAATCATGTGTTCGTGCGAAAAAGTATTCAAGAGTACCTGTTATAACAAAGACTCATAAAGTCCTTTTCTGCGATTTTTAGGAAATTATACATTGAAATTCATCAAGAAAGAAAAAATGCTTGAAAGATGCGTGGAAGAGAAAAAAATCTCAAGAAAAGTGTAGCGATAATTTTGTTCCGATATATCGGGTACATCGTGCCGGACGAATTGAAACGTATCGATAAGGTCGCATCGATATTTTTGAGTGTATCGAGCATCCCTCATTGCAATTTTGGCGCTACTAGCCGAGGGCTTGAGTCGTATTCATACGATTTGCAATGCACTAATCCTGGATTCCTTTGGTATCTGGTCGAGATCGGGGACGGTTCATTTTCTTCCTTACTTTATAGGCTTGGGGAATATAGACCCCTTTTTCGCAAAACAGGCTCAAAGTTTTCCCAAAGTGTCGTCAAAGTTGAATTTGTGAGTGTGGTGGCCATCGCACGAAATATTGGCTTCCACATGCCCTTAAAAGCTCCAGCTTTGAGATTCATTCTTCTGCATTATTCGATTGATTCGGCACAACGTTTGGTCTCACGACCTGAAATCGCGAGTATGTGGCCTCCTCGCACCAGTCCCCTCGGGCGAGCGCTTTGTAAGTTTCCTCAGTTTCTAGTTCGTTGTAGAGCTGCTTCGGGGTTTGAGAGCTTGACAGCGATTTTTGTTGCCGATTCAATTGCACCACCACCCAAGTTAGATTCACAAGCTTGGATCGTCAATGGATCAGATTCACAAACACTCTAGAATAAACTCGTCAACGCAGGCTGCATCTCATATTTGTTGAATTCGCGTATTAACCCTGGGGGCAAGACATCGAACGTCACGAACTATACAGTTCCCCGCGGGACTCCAGTTCGCCCTGGGTGCATGAGTACTGGCCGCGTTGCCCCACTCCGGACGGGACGAGCTGCTGCATGTGCTGTGCGGGCGAGGCGATCCGCGGCGTGCGATCGGTTGCGCTCCCGAGCAGCCGGCTAGTACAGCCTCCTCTCTTGAATCAGTTGCCGCCGAGCCGCGCGCAGCCTCGGACCAGCACTCGCGTCTCGTCTCGCTGTCGAAACCACGCAGCAGTCTGGCGCGCGCGAACTGTGCTAGCCCGGCATCCTCGTGCGGCCAGTGCGCAGAGTTCCGCATTCTACACCTGCAGGTGGGTTCCTCTCGGTTTTCAGCGGACGACCGGTTACTAGACGCTTCTTTCGGCCTCCACTAACATCTATTCCTTACCGAGTGCGCATCCAATTCTAAGAGTGCGTTACGAGCGATGATCCGCGCAGTTTTGACTCGCGATATCCCGCAAGCTCGCAGAGGGTCGGGAGGATTGAGGCGTGGAGGCACGGTCGATCTGTACTATAAACCAAGTTTTCCCCTCCGAGCTCTTGCGCGATTTGCAAGTCAAAGATCGAGTACGATTCCCATCCTCGTTCGGAGATAATTGCGTCAATCCGCGAGACGGCAAGATAATATCGTCGAATCGTGACGATGGCGTGCCCCGAAAGTGATCCGATGATAAGCGTGCGATCGGCTTTGAAAAACTGTTTGGAAAGCACAGAGTAAAATATTAGCGAAAGATCTCCACGTGCACGCAGATAAAGCCGAGAGCTTCCAAAACTTCATCTCGGAGACCAAACAGTTTGAGCAAACTCGAGCGAGCGTCGATAAATCGATGCGAGATAGAGGAGTGGCCGGAGTTGTTCGGTGGTCACCCCACCAAATCTGGTGCAAATCGCCGAGGGAGAAAGAGAGGAGGGCGGAGAGATCGGCCGCGTGAATCGATCGCCAGTGCCTTGTATTCGCAGATCGGAGTACAATAGAGTGAGCTCGCAGAGCCCAAGGCGGAGGGAGAGCGAAAGAGAGCGCTGGACCCAGTTACCGAAGCGTCAAGTGCATAGCGGGCCGTACTCGAGGTGCCCGCATTGTGCGAGCAGCGCAGCATCAGTGGCAAATCGAGCGCTGGGCGGCCGGATGGTCCAGAGCGGAGAGACCGCGGCGGGACGCTGGGCCTGCGGGCGGTCACCGCTGCCCCGAATGTTGCCGCGGCGCGGCTCATCTGCCGAGACGACGACGGCCCGGCGATCTTGAAGGTTCACCAGTCCGCGAGAGAACAAAGGGTGAACGGCCTCGGGACATCCCGTCGCTGCCAATACGAGAGGAGCGCGGTCGCAGAGCGAGAGAAAAGGAGACGAGGCGGGCGGACGGGCCGAGCGGATAGAGCCGGCGAGCGAGAGGGAAGCTGCTCGAGGGCATCGGGCAGGGCGCCTATATTTGCGCCGCGTCGTCGCCCGCGCGCGAGATAGAGGAGCGTCGAACTCGCGTGTCGCTCAGCTGCTGCGCGTATATGCAGAGCAGCGCGAGCCAAAGCGAACCCGTTCGGCAGCCTCGCCGCGCCCGTGGGCTAAATAAGGCGCACGCCGAGCGATTATGTATTAGCTCTCGCCGCCGCGCTCTCGACTGCCCTGCTTCGCAGGCAAACGATACTCGGGAGGGCAGCCGAGTATCGTTTGCCTGCGAAGCTTCTCCACGAGCTGCCGCGGCCATCCGCAAGCTCCGCGTCTGTAGCGGCAGCTGTGCCCCGCTGCCGGCCACTCGCTCGGCCCGTCTGGCAGAGACGATCCGCTGACGCGGACGCCAACAGCTGATAATTCGACTATTATTGAACTTGAATTCACGATAGTTGGGAATCCACGGTCAAGATTATCTTATCTGAGCAAGACTTCGAGTGATTCTGGCTGGCATATCTCCGTCTACGAGAACACCCCGATGCGCTCGTCGTACCCAGATTAGACAGAGTCTCTAATAAGGAAATTGCAATTGATTCTCCATTCTCTGTGTCTTGGATGCACCCAAGGGCAAGTTTTGAGAGAAACTTCGAGCTGGGAATATTGTAAGAAGCGAAAAAGTCTTTAGAACTGGTCAACGATCAATCTCATCAGGCAGGTTCCATGCTAAAGCAATTACAGATGCCAATAGGACGGTCAAAGCTCTACATTTGGAACTCGTATCTTTGAGTGATTTCTTTGGCCAGTCGGTTTGATCAAGAATTCATAATATAGAAAATGGCGAGTTTTCATATCCAAATAATCTGAACTTGGACGTCTCAATCGCAACCATTCGCCCCCAGAACACTGCAGACCCTGAACTCTATTGTGCCTGCTTTTTAAAATCCCAAGACCATCTCAATAGCGATCCTATAAACTCTTCTCAGGATGTCAACGGAAGCCTGAAAACCACCTCAAATATCACGACGCCTCGAAAAATTGAACTCTCTGATGTAAATTCTCATTCACACATTTGTTGAACTTAAAAAATAATCAAACTTCATTGATTCTGAACTTATGATTTCTAGAAGCCCCAATGTCCAAATTTTGAAGCCTTGGATCCCTCTATAAATCCTCAAGCTCAGGAATTTGAAACCCAAACCCATGTACATCGGAACCATTTCAAACTATTAGAATCGACTAAAGATGTGAGTGGGGTTCGTGCATCATGTGAGCCAAAGAACAACATTGATGGAGTTCTTGTGGTGTTGTTTCAAGATCTCATAGCTAACTATTTTACCGTTTACTGCATTCTTGACGATTTAAGATTGGATCTTAGTCTTCAAAGAATGACCAAGTCAATTATTCCAAGTTTCGTGGAATTTCCATTGGATTCTCAGTTTGTTAGTTCTGGTGCAATTGCGCGATCACCGTTTAATTTTGAGCACAGTCAAACTCAAATACTTTTGCCACCTACTTGATGAAGCAATGGACATAAAGTCAAAATTATAATGGTTGATTCCACGAGGTCACTTTGAGGCCCGATGGAAACTCTTGGGGTCTTGTCCGTACATAGACCCCACGGAATCAGATTAGATCCTAAGGAGTTTTTCTTACTGAGGTGGCTTCATCATTTCGGGTTGTTCTTTTCTCGACAGACAATAATACTGCACATACGTGATGTTTATCTATGATTTGCAATAGTTTGATAGAACGATCAAGAATTAAGGATTTCGTCCATGACACGCCCGGTTATACCGCGTTCACAAATATCAATAACTTTTCAAGAGAAGATCGATGCACTCATAATTTTGCCGATTATTCATTCCTCGGTGTATTAATAACAACGATTTCACGTCACCAACCCTTCTTTTCTCACGTTGAACTGCCAGGAACTTCACTCACAAGTGATTCATGAGTTGTCAACTTATAATTCATGAAATTGAGCCATGTTTGCAAGCCTTAATAGATATTCACCCAGCCTTCCTGAGAAATTCTGCAGTACGCATTATGCGAGTGCGTTGATCGATAGAAGTATTGAGAATAATGTTGGACCTTACTGACGTTTCAGGATGTCAGCTTTCTTTTGGAAATCGTGAGCTGGAAACTACATACAAAACACGGATGAAGAGTGAGACCGTTGTTATGAAAGGCAGCTATGCTGTCGGGCTCGGTGTATGCTGCAGCCAAAGCCGAGCCTCTGTGCTAAGATGAAGTCAGTGGTGTTCTTAGCGGTGATCCTATGCGGCTTGCTGTGCAGCGAGTCTCAAAAGACCGAGCGCCGCAATGATCTTGCGGGACAGTTTGCTGGACCACATCAACAAAAGCAACGTCGTCGCAGATTCACCATTGATGAGTTGTCCAGTATCAGATTTCCCAAGCTTATCTCTGGTGACATCGATTTAGACGTCTGCAAAGCAGGTTTGCATATACAACTATCTGTATCCTCTACCCGCTCCCTTATCAAATTCCGCGAGAAGAGATTTCATTGCGTATCGAAATCTCCCCCCCCCCCTTCCCCACTCTCACACACCTCATTCGTATCGGCTTCAATGTTTGACTGCATTGAAAAAAAATCATTAATGTATTATTACGTCGCAAAAAGCATTGACCATATAACTACGAACTCCATCATCGATAAACAAAGTGAAAATTACAAGTCAGTCTGGGAAAATTGTCAAATTGGAATACTTTGCATCGTTCAACCCATTTCC
Source organism: Eretmocerus eremicus (assembly GCA_030522705.1). Taxonomy (NCBI): domain Eukaryota; kingdom Metazoa; phylum Arthropoda; class Insecta; order Hymenoptera; family Aphelinidae; genus Eretmocerus; species Eretmocerus eremicus. The sequence continues at coordinate 10,007 of JAPYYZ010001135.1, forward strand.
TCCATCTTTAACCTGAACTAGCTTCTTATCACGGCTCCCTTGTTCTACATGATTTTTCCTTTAGCAGCTAAAGTTTATCTCATTGTGGCTCGATTCAGGAATCTCAAAAGCTTTATTCTTTGTCAACAACCCTCAGAGAAAGTACTGCGCATACGAGGCTACTTTCCAAGTTAAAGCTACGGACAAAGAACAAGCAAACGGTGGAGACATCGGTGAGAGCAGAGTCTCTCTCAGAAGGAAATAGACAAGAGTTTCCAAAGTTCTGTTTCAGCTCAAGTCTGTTTCACACTTGTATACAGGGCGAAAAAGTCGAAATAGCACTGAGGGCCGTGGCCCAGAGAGCAAGGATAAGGCTCGCCCATGAAGTCAGACTCTAATGATGCAAGCCCAAAAAGATCCACATCGTCCACGTTCACTTTTCTTTCAACGCCTATACAGCTAATCCCACACTTCCTCTTCCTCTCACGAGAAGTGTGCTTCTCTTGCCTCGGCGTCGATTCCTTTCTTCCGATCGTGCTTCGATGGCCTAGTCAGTGTTGCATGTGCTCGATTCTGTCTGTGCACCTAACGTACTGATTTCAACTTTTTGCGGTCTGCGAAGCAGTATGAATCAACTCCTTTTCCAGTATTTAGTTTTCAATGAGTGAAACTATTCTTTTTTTGTGAGATTGATTCCAGATTAAGGTCAGATGGCCTCGAATAAATTGGACCAGTTTTACATACATACCTGCTGAGACGTTGCAATTTGTCATCCATGGTGTCATGAGGTGATGCTGATGTTTCTGACTCCTCATTCGCATGCACATTCTGACTCTCCCTGAATTGAGGACACCCTTTTTTATCCCGATGTGTTCGCTTGCCAAATCATGCACTTTCGTTAGAAAATTAACGATTACCAAGTGTTCAACTCGTTTGCTACGGGCGGCGAGGCCACTGATGACGCTATTTGGTGAAACTGATTTGCGGATTGGGCCATTTGCGGTCCCAATTCTACAGCAGATCAGCAGAATTGGATCACTACTCACCTACGTCTGATTCCTTAAACCTCTACCTACGTCTGATTGCAGAGAACCGAAATTTTACCAATTTGACGTATAACATCGGTGGCCCTTTGAAAGTTCGTATATTTCATGTGTTCGATTCAGCTCTTATAATTTATAGAAAGATTTGGAAAATATATTATGCAGAACTGAAGATTCGTACACTCTTAAACAGTAGACCAGACAGACCAATTTAGCCGCCGCGGGGTGTGTGTTCACAGGCTGATTCACATTGTCACCGACTCTAGTTCATGCTTAATAATTCTCCCGAGAAGACATGTGTTCTCAAGGTTTCCTCGCTTGACTAGATTTGGAGAAACAAGGTTTTTTAATTCAGCGAAATCTCCTTTTCCCAGCAAGATGCGCAAAGCGCCAGTTTCTTCCCGTGTGTCTAACGCAGCATTGAGCTTCATGTGACTCGGATTATCAAAAAGCTCGACGTTCTCGTTCTGTTCACCTTGCAAGCGCAGTCACGCCCTTGGGCCAAAATCACTGCATGTGCTCATGCACGAAACTTACTTCAGTACACTTCAGTTCTTGCCATTCCGCCTTTTCGTGAGTTTCTAAAAAATATCTAGTTTCGACTACTGCACATTTGGTCTTTGTATTCATGCAGGGGGTTATCTTCAACTTCCGCCGAAAAATAGGGATTCTCTATTCCATTTAGACATTCTGATTATCCCATAAAGTAAGTTCAGATTTTGAATTGATCAGATATAATGTTATTTGAATTGGAAGACGCATCCAGCCGAATGAGTTATACTCTGATTCGAACCCTTGTAGTTTTGGATAAACTTACGCGGATGTGTTTCGAAAAGTCATTCTGATTTTGGTCTGGTCCTAGCAAGCGGAGGTTTTCAGATGCGTGTATTATAGACTTGACTGAAACTTTGGGAAAAGTCTCTTCTCAAAGTTACAGGCAAATCCATGACCCGCATCTGAGAGCCTTTCCCTGTAAAGGTAATCTATTGATGGAGGAATGTTTCATACATTCTGGAACGCGTCACATCTACCCAATGCTTCTTAACTCACGTATTTGCATGGTATTCGTGGTACGTCTCTGAAACGTATTGATCAAAATGAATACCAAAGTTCTGCTGTACTTTCGGCATAGGCCTCCAAGAAACAGAAAGGCACGCGGAGGCAGTGAATGCCGGACGGAGAACGTCGCATTACTGCTCGAAACTAATGAAAAACTATGGATCCGCAAGAGTAAGATGAATTTTTCTTTGTGAGTCATTATCCGTTGGTAAAATTCGTGTTTTCAGACGACTGAATCCTTCATCAATTACTCTAAATTTTATATTACTTTATTTACTATGGGATAAGATCTCAATGAGTATGATCTCATCGAAAGAGTACAGCTCAAATCTTTCTAGTAGAAACTCCTTGAGAGTAATCAAATGAATTCATCCATAATGAGAGAAAAAGCGGCACAAGAGAAACGAGTTTCGTCGCTCTTCCATTGCGTGCTATTCAGTGAATTTTTACACATCGTGATTTCATTCTCTCAAGCACATCCTTCTCATTAACTGCAATGTAGATCAAAAATTGTTCCTTCACGTTTCGTGATCTTGAGGTAGGACTCACAATCATAATTTGTGAAGCTTCATCCCACCTAATTAATCGAACCCTATGAGGAACTGAGGAATCAGTGTAAAACCGTATAGTTTCATCATAACAAACTTTCGGATTAGGTGTTTAATCGCTTTCTTAACAGAAACTTATTACCCCCACCCCTCCCTCTCAACGAATTTTTAATCCACGAGACACAACAAAGAAGACGTGATATAGATTATGGGACGAATAGTTACACAATAAAGGTCAAGTTAGCGATTTTATTTGTTTTTTTTTAGGCGATTCTTTTTTACTGGATATTTGTCTTCTGAGAGCAGTATTTGGGTGTGAAGGGTTTATGATGATAATTATATCCTAAGCCTCTTTCGCTTCTGAGAATTTTCACACAGATAAAAAACTACATAGAAGTATGATGAAAGGAACATTGTGCGATTTCAAATTATTCCAAATCTGAGTTGCTCGTGGTATGAGCTTTCACGAATCCGGATTTTCCATTGCAGAGAAAATATTTCAAACGGTTGAAATCTGAATAATTGGTATGGATTTGATAACCACAATGCAATTGATCATATTGCAATGATTTCCATGTGGTTTCATGAATTAGCTAGGTTACGGAACAAAACGCATTCCACGCAATTATGCTCAACAGAACGGCCTATAATTCTTGCAGACGAACAAATTGGTCAAAATGATCAGAGATTTGTGGTGTAATGCATGAGTTATTAGACACTCATGCCCAGAAGATTGTATAAATCACACAATCTCTCCATTTGACCCTGACTCGGCACCAAACAATTTCACCTGAGGAAAATTTCAAATCGTTCTCTTTCGGTAGCACGCAAATTGAGAGGCATGTACTTATTTAGGTCCTCATACTCCGGAGCTCTCAACCTTGACTCATCGCGATATTTTTCAACGATTTTGACTCATTTCTACGGGATCAAGAATGAGATAAGGTATCCCCAATTCCAATCAAATGGGGACGAATGTCTTATCTGCACACAAAAATTGTGTGATCGCGGAAGCGTATATACAAGCGTGTATACAGCTATAGCTATCAAAGATCATCCTTATCCACATCTATTCTCGCATGGACCTGCAATCCTTCGCTGGCCGGAAAAACGACTTGGTGTACTTAGAGAAACCTTAAAATTGATTGGAATCCTTATGAAATGTTCTTCATACGTTTTATTATTATACTCTAGAATATTCTAAATATTTTGCGGGATGGAGAAAATGCATTTTTGTGGAAAGTCTGTTAAAGGTCTTTTTCTCATAAAGTTGCGGTTTCTCGGCATCCAGCCCTCCGATTCCAACGTACAGATTTTTCACGCTTTTTCAGTTGCATCAAGCCCGATTGTCATATTTTGAGACCTATGTCAGGAAACGGGGGTAGGCCATAATGGATACACTCGACTTTTTCCGGCAAGTTGCTTGGAGAATCGGACTCAAATCGAGTTTTTGCCCGAGCGAAAGTAAAGTACGCTTCTCATCGATGTTGGGAAGCGTGCACTTGAATCTCACTGAGGTAAAAAATAGCATGCGCAACTCGGGAGTAATGAGGTCCACCCCCTCTTGGATTTTTATCACTGTCGGCTTCGACTCGAGTCATAACCTATGCCCCCGAGAGGGGTGTCCCTCTTTTACTTTCTGGTTGCGTAATATACTGTTGACGTTCTGGAATTGACAAAAGTACATTGACTTTGATCGACTCAAAATTATTTGGCGTGAGTTTGATTAACAATGCGAGATAGAGTCAGTTTTCAAAGAGAGTTCGAGAACTATCCAAAGTCTTCAAGTGAATGCATCTGGAAGTTCCCCATGACCCATAACTGTAGGAATCATCATTCATTTCATTAAGGGTAGGCCCTACTAATGGGTACAAGCGTACACGATTTTTTGTTTGTTTTATTTTTGTAATTCTTTCCGTTTTATTCATCCGACTCGCAGCCATCAATGTCCTAGCAGCGAGCGTGTTTGCCTAGTGCACCTTGCTCATCTCTAGAGAGACATCAGCGTAGCTTTTCTCAGCGCACGCCCATATCTGTATAGATCTGTATTCTGGATTTGCGCTAGTTTTGAGAAAAGCAGCATATCTGAGCGTGACTGCGTGTAGTTAAGCCTGTGGAGATATCGCAACGCGTCAAATGTTCCTCGAGGCGTGAAGGGAAAAAGTAGGCCCACGCAGATCGCTTTGCAGCCCGCGCCACGGCAGCGAGAGCGCTCAATGATGGATGTGCGCTCACGCGACGCTTACAGAGAGCGATGTGCGTGCACGAGGCTCCGGCTCTCCGTATTGATTCAAATCAGAGGAAGCCTCAGCGCGACTGCAAATGCGAGAGAGCTTCCATCGCTTTCGCTCTCGCGCGTGTAGCTGATGTGCGTATACAGATAGACTTGTACCTCCGCACGTGGAATATATCCGTGCCGGCCGTTTGCAAGCTGCACACGCGACACTACACTCTTTCGCTCTCCCTTGGTCTCATTGCTCTCTGGCCTTTTCCCCTCGCGCGCGCGTATTGCTGGCCCCTCCCGCCTCGCGCAGCCACCCGCAAACGAGAGCACACTTTTTGCCATACATCACGCTTCCTTGTTGTCAACAGAGCTCGCGAGGTCGCGGCGCTGCCGCTCGGAATAGCGCCCCGCGCGCGCCATAAATTCCCGCATTTTTGCTCGAGCGCGGCCGACTGACTGCAGTGGTATCGAGCTTCGGAATCGCGGCTCGCTCTTCGAGCTCCAATCCGAGAGCATCCTAGCTTTCAACCTGTCAATCCAGATATTTCATTCGTGCAAGCGGCGGCTAATTTAGTGCGGTCTCCGCGCGAGCTTTGTTTCCGCTGCCACCGTTCGAATCTTTCGCTCCCTCCCTCTTTCGAATTTTTTTCCAATACGAGTGCCACACTCCTCTATTACGGAGCTGTGCTGATGCCAGTCATCGTCCTTTTTCCTCTCTTTTTTCTCTCAAACATTCTATTGCCTTCACTCTGTTCGCGAAACATCCGGGGTAGCGAGGAATCGGTATCAAATACGAAAGCTCGATTGCCAAAAAAGAATTGAAAGAGAATCATCATCAGTTGAGAAGTATTTTTTGCACACTCGCATTTCCATACGCTATTGAATCAAAGCACGAATCGTTTCTTGTTAGCAATTGCGAATCGGGGGCTTGTTTATGCTCGCATCACCACTGGAGACAGAACAATCAGGCTTGAGATCGAAGAAACAAGGAAGTAGTGAACCATAAACAATTTGGATGGAACGATATTCTATTCAGTTATTGATTTTTTGTAAATATATGAGCAAATACACAGAACTTGCACACTCTCGATCCAAAAAATTTTTGAAGATAACATTGCTGCACAGCCCGTGAATTTTTTCCGCTACTCACAAGGGGGGACCACGACCTCCGGGTGACCAATCTTCACCAAAATTTTGTTACACATTCGTACTACCTAGAATATGAAGTATCTACCTCATCTCTTGCCGATGGGCACTCTGGCCAGAGTTAGAAAATAATCAAATCCATGATTTTTCATGATTTTCGAGGGTTTTTCCCCTATTCACACATTGATGCATGAGTCAATCATTCCAGGTCAACCGACTAACCTTTGAGAGTTACTGGCAACTTTTGACACAAAGAATACACATATTCTGACTGAAACAGACACAAAGAAAAAGATTTCAAACTGCC